>JAZGLO010002151.1:0-27097 GCA_036873155.1 Biomphalaria sudanica
TTACATTTTTCCACTAACTCCAGGAACATTCTAGGGTACTATAAACCTTTCCCGAAAGAATGAAGGGTCAGAATGTAATAAAGACCATGTACATACACACATACTATTAAATTTGACGGAAGGGGGGGGGGGAGAAAAATTCCCCACGCCCCGAAAAAAAATCCTTGTTACGCCCATAATGTGAACCACAAAAAAGTTATGAATGGCTGCCTGGTTGGGCTGTATGCACGCTGGTCTGTCATTCGTGTAAGTGTAATAAGGCAAAGATGGCTGTCTGGCTGACTAGTGCGATATGCGCGCGGGACTGTCGTTTGGAATTCTCTATGGTCCTTGGCTCATACTCTGCCCGCTGCCATCCCCCGTCGTCCTGCGGGAGGTTTGGACTAGGAAGTAGATTATCTTCAACTCTGAAGGAACATCCAAAACATGTCAAACATTTGACAAACATACTTAATAAACTTATTTTTTAAGACCTAGTTCGATCCGGACTAGAAATTGGTTGGCCCTAGAATAGATGTTGTCTTGATGTAATGGCGTCTTCTTCTTATTGATGGTTGTTATGGAGTTTGTGTGTGTGTGTGTGCGTGTGTGTTTCCAAGGTGAAGATAAGAAGAAGTTGACAATAGGTTGATGGCTCTACGCTGAGAGTGTTGAAATTTAAATAAGTTCAAATCAGGTGCATATGTGAAACGGGAGACAATCCGGAAATTTGAAACTGTTAAGACGGCTTTTTTTGTGTGTGTGGTGAGTTAGATTTTGTTTAAAACACTATTTTATTTTTATTACTACTAGATTTATTTCAATTTCATCTCAAGTTAAGTTTGTTAATATTGTAATAAAATTATTTTTTTTTAAAGAAATCTGTTCACCTGTCTCAAGTTCTACAATAGAAAATATAATATTCTTTACATCTCATTTCGTACATACACATATTAAACATAAATGAATAACAGCACCAGGGACCAAGTTTTTAAGAGAGAAAGTAGTGAATTTAAATGCTACGAAAATAAGGGCATGCGCCGACCGAGGCTCGAACCTGTGACTCCGGATTCGACACCACCGCCTAGCGATAACGCACCAAGCGAAACTAACCTCTAGACCATCGGAATGTCCAAAAAAACATTCTTCTGATCCAGAGTCATTTCGCCCGTATGCAAATTACCACCCCAGTGGTCAAAGGTCACAAGCCCCAGCTAGCTGGGGTGGTAATTTGCATACGGGCGAAATGACTCTGGATCAGAAGAATGTTTTTTTGGACATTCCGATGGTCTAGAGGTTAGTTTCGCTTGGTGCGTTATCGCTTAAAAACTTGGTCCCTGGTGCTGTTATTCATTTATGTTTAATATATGTATGTATCATTTGTTTCAGCACCTAGCTTCACTTCTATGTTTACATCTCATTTCGTATTACTGAATTGTACACACATAGAGGACCATGCGACATTAGAGTCGTCATCATAGTCGAAGCCAGGAAATTTCATTCCTGTGGAACCAGGGGGCTGTACGTAATATATAATATTTAATGAAACAAATAACTAATTTTATGGGCCCCCCTCAACCCCAGCTACGCCACCGTGTGATATGGTCATGAATGTTTAGTTTACAGTGGTCATTCAGCAGGTCAGCGGTGATCCCTAGTATCTTTTTATAATTCCAAATCATCTCATGTACCTTTAGAAAGAAAACACCTTGATGTTCCTATGTAAAAGTGTAGGAGCAATCCTAGTCTCCTTAACATTAGCACAAACATATACTTACAAGAATACCATTTTTTTAAAATCACAATGCTTACAGTGTAATTGTATTTCATGTCTATTTTTTTTTTAATATTGATTCTTGTGTTGTCAGGTAAAAGAAATAATTGTGCAAAATGTCAGCTTGATCCGAGATAGGGTGTTGAAGTAGTAACGTGTACAAAATTTTACCCGACAGACAGGCAGAGTGAGCTGATATAAGCGGTGAGAAAAGATATATAGTTCGTCCATCGTGGTTCGATGATGACCACTTTGTCATCCAGGGGGCTGAGGGCCTTGCACTGGGGCTTTATGCCTCCTCATGTGGCTGGTGAGACCCATGTGAGCCCGGAATGTTCGGCTGCACACTGGGCAGGTTATTCCAGCTGGAGCTAGTGTCAATGGCCTTGCTTTTCTTCTCATGCGTTTTTCTACCAGCGTTGTTCTCTTTTCCTCAGCAACCTGTGCGCCAGTTTTCACAGCGCGACGCCATGATGCTCTGTCATGTGCCTCTGTCTCCCAGGTGGCTGGGTCTATGCTGAACGCCTTCAGAGAAGCTTTGAGGGTGTCCCTGAAGCGCGTTCTTTGACCACCTTGCGAGCGCTTTCCTTCGCTTAGTTTGCCCTACATCGCATCTGAGACTGCATCAGGGTTGTATGGATGCTTTGCAGACCCGCTCTTCGAAGGACCTCTGTATCTTGCAGGATAGTGTTATGTCCACCTAAAAGTTACTGTTACATTTTGAGAAATTTAAAATAGATCCGTAACACATGAATATTCAAATTTGATCAGAGTAACACCGTTTAGTAAAATTACTAAATTTAAACCCACTTCAGAACAGAAGACTAAAAAAGTAAAGAAACAATGATACATAAATTATTTGGTCATAAAACACTGAACCATAATTTACAAATAGAAAAAAACATATACTTAGGAAAATACTTAGAATGGCACTAAGATAAAGGCACATTTCTTATTCCATATGCAAGGACGAATTCGTACCATATCTTATATAATAGTTAATACAGACGCAACTTCAAAAAGAAGATGATTACGTCCTACGCGTCATACATCTAGTCATGTACAGGTGTTCCTTCTTCCCTAGTGCCTTTAGACAGGGGTTCTCAACCTGTCAACCCCCCTTTGGGGTTCGAATGACCATTCGCCGGGGGTCGCCTCCTAATGAAAAATTTTATTTGGGGGTCGCGAGCTAAAAAGGTTGAGAACCGTTGCTTTAGTACATGGAATGGGTTGTCTGAATCAGCCAAGAATAACCAACAACTTAGCAGCGTTTAAGTCACTAGGCTCGTGTGTAAAAACATGAATCTCCTTTGGGCTGTACATTGCATCCTATGATAGAAATAAATACATTTTTTAAAAAAAGTTTTTAATTCTTATTTTTACTTTTCCAGATAATGCAACAGGCTAGACAACTCTCTCAACATGGCCACAGCAAATCCTCTAGGTACTGGCGTACTGTTTGATATTAGTAAAAAGCTGCAGAAATCACAGCCAGGGCCAAATGTGATTATGGCAGGCCTCGTGGAACACGACTGCTCCTACTGCGGCAAGAGCGCCTTTGGCATGAAATTCTGCACCAACTGTTGGGTGGCCAAGTACTGTGACACAGAGTGCCAGGTGGGCCACTGGCCAGAACACAAGCATCATTGCCACAAAGAGACCAACATAAGTCAGCTATACAAAGGTATGAACACAAGGAAGACTTATAATACTCGTTGTATATCTCATCCGTTTTTTACAATTCCTCTATTCAGCTTTCACATTCATAGGCAAAAACAAAATGGAAGCTGGAAACAAAAGGAACCTGGACACAGATCTCGAGAACGGCTCTAACGACTAGGCAGTTGATGTATATCTTTGGGAAAAGAATTACAAGCTAATTGGCCACACTGGGAAAACATTAGTTTCACCGTGCTAATAGTACGAAGTATATAAAAAAAAGTAGTTTGGCTAGAAGACTAGTCAGTCTTACTTGTGAACAGATAACGTCTTCGGGTATTTCCGCATGAAGGCCCTCTTCATTAAAAAAAAACAACGTTTACTATGGTTGATGTCGATGGTTAAGGCACCACGGGAAGGAAATCTTTTTCCCAAAATGTATTGCATATTAGTTTGCGCAGGGGCGTGACTTACCAGTTCACAGGGGAGCTTTGTTAGATGCCTCATCACCCATCCCTCCCATTAGCGTTGTTTTGTTTGTCTGTCACGTGTCAAGTTTCACGTCACCATCACCTCTCCCTTAGTCTGTTGGACCTTTGAGGGCACCACATAAGAACTGTCGACGGTCTATCTCCATCAATGTCTCTTGCCGTAGTTAGATCCTCTGTCAAAGTCAGGCCAGTCCCTTCTTTGATGTTGTCTTCCCATCGCTTTCTCTGTCTGCCACTTCTTCTTTTGTCCTGGTACTGTACCTTGAAGGAAGGTCTTTGCAAGTCCTGACCTTGTAGTATGGCCATAGAACCTTAGCTTGCTTAAAAGGTCATCGTAGGGTTCAATCGCTATACAATCTTTACTCTCGTCTTTTGTTTTGTGATGCGTTCTTTGAATGTGATACCTAGGACCCTTCTGTAGCATCTCAATTCGATTGCTAGGATCCTCCTCTCTAGCTCTGCAGTCAGCGTCCAAGACTCGCAAGCATATAACGTTTAGATTTTTTAAAATATGAAAAGATATTGAAAAAGCTGATTTCTCTCTTTACGAAACAAATAAATAAATTTCCTTTTTTTTCAATAATACTATCCTTTTATCGACTCTGTTGCGACTAGACATTTTGTGGGCTAACCCTAACCCTAACCCTAACCCTAACCCAAACCCTAACCCTAACCCTAACCCTAACCCTAACCCAAACCCTAACCCTAACCCTAACCCTAACCCTAATCCTTTTAGCGACTCTGTTGCGACTAGACATTTTGTGGGCTACGTATATATTGTTTTGTTTGATATCTTAAAAGGGGACTGACTTCTACATTCTTGAGAGATATAGTTGTAAGTGCAGAGTTCTTCCCCGTAAGATAAGAATTTTAAAAAATAATTAAATTGCTTGTTTTTTGTTTCAATGAAATATTTAATTAAATATTTTCTGTTGGCTTGAGTTATGCCATTAAATAGGATCAGGTTGCCAAGCGGCCAAGTCTGTCTATACAAAACTTTCATTTCACTTTTCCCATTGTTACATAATGAAATAACTGAAGAAATTTTAAAAATAATTTAAATTATCCACAAAAACAATGACTCTGTCCAGGTAGTCGTATGGTGGAGATGGAGATAGTGCCAGACGCTCAGCTACTGGAAGCGTCAGCCAATGAGGATGCTACTCGATGTCCCAAGAATGGTAACCACGACAACTTCATTGCGGTGAAGGACTTCACCCTGGAGCACCTCCCAATAGAGATCAGGCACAAGTGTGTGGCTGACTACGTAATGGCTGAATCCAAGACAACTGTAAGCATTGGCTTCTCCTCTCAAGAGATTTTGCTTCTTAACCCCGAAGATAGTGAAGATAATTATTAAGCCCTACACATTCACGTGTTAATCTTGCGTGTTAATAGAGACTTGGACTCTGCCATGTCACTTGTTTTCCAGGCTGATTCAGGCAGCCCATTCCATTATCATATTTTATAACTAGAAAAGGGGAAATACAAATTTAAAGTATAGAGCCAAAATAAAAACATTGGTGAAACGAACCCACCCTTGTTTCTTTAGTAGATTGTTTCCCTTCTTTATGCTATGGTAGTTGGTTATCTCCCATTTCTCTTGTCTTACTCTGTAGCCTGTATCTAAGTCTATTCTACTCTATGCTGCATGGGTCTGACACGACGATCAGGCAGCCACCTTAATTTAAGATTGATTCGTCGTTTTTTAGGTGGGATTCTAGATGTTTAGGATTCAGGGGTAAGTCAAGCTCCATTTTGTTTGCTACCCTAACCCTAACACAGCTCAGAATGCCATCGTTCATGGTGTGTTATCGCATTGTGTTTAGCCCTTTCACTTTTGTTTCTCGTGTGTATTTAACCCTAAAATGATTTAACAAAATAATCTAATTACAGAGCAAAAATGTAGAGAGATATATTTGTACAAGACAATCACTGACCTGTGACGTAGCAACATAATAATATGTTGGTTTGTTGGTGTACATGTTTCGGATGTTTTTACACGTTTCAAATGTTTCGGATGTTTTACATGTTTCGGATGTTTTACATGTTTCGGATGTTTTACATGTTTCGGATGTTTTACATGTTTCAGATGTTTTTACATGTTTCGGATGTTTTACATGTTTCAGATGTTTTCACATGTTTCAAATGTTTACATGTTTCGGATGTTTTACATGTTTCGGATGTTTTACATGTTTCGGATGTTTTACATGTTTCGAATGTTTTACATGTTTCAAATGTTTTACATGTTTCTGATGTTTGACATGTTTCGGATGTTTGACATGTTTCGGATGTTCCTTCAGAACTGAAGATAATCTACTTCCTAGTCCAAACCTCCAGCAGCACGACGGGGGATGGCAGCGGGCAGGGTTTGAACCCCAGGACCATCGAGACGACAAAAGAGTCCAGCGTACATACCGCACTGTCAGGCAGCCACTAGCTTTTAGCCATCCGGGACGTGGCATTTACAAGCTAATGGTCTAAACTTTTCCCTGGTTGCAACGTCTCGATTTGTAGAACATTATGCAAATAAAGGGCTTCACAGCCATATGAAAAAGTGTTCGAGATGAACCACATTCTTTCTACGACTGAAGGAGGCCAATATGCAAATACTTCTTTTCAATGGACCTCATTCACCAATCGTAAACAAACAACATTTAGCCACGTGATAATATTGATAAAACACTGGAAAAAAAACGTATCACGTGACAGCCTTTATGGCTTGCGTTATTGTATAGAAGAGATAAAGAATCACGTGGCTAAATGTTGTTTGTTTACGATTGGTGAATGAGGTCCATTGTTATTTAATGCTGAATTAGTAGTTTACAGTCTAAATCTTAAACGAATACATTCATTATTCATGATTCATTATAACTGAACTAATTTTTTTAAATTAAAAGAGTTAGGAATTAGAAAAAGTTATTAAAAAAAAGATTATTTAGATGTTTAGTTTCGTATATCTTTCTCACAGGTCAAGGTCTTAGTCAAATGGACTAGTAAGAATCGTCCGGACACAAGTACCTTGGCCGGACAAAGGGGAAAGACAAGTTTAAGGAACGCTTCTGGGAAGTTTGTGCTGGACAATCCTCACTCTTTCCAGGTCAAGGACTGCCCCACACCCCACTGTCACCGCAAAGATGACCTTGGCCCCAATCACAAAATCATCGAAGCAGACTTGAAAATCTTCACCAACAAGCATGTTCTGTATGATGAGGATGAACTTAATCGCACTGAGGTCGACTTCTTCTATGATAGCAAGGACAAAGTTGGGCTGGTCAAAGAATATGCTACACAGTTGTTTTACACTAAACCGTCTTCAGATAAAACATTTTTCAAGGTGACCATACATGATGAAGAACTGCTGCACAGACTAGAGCAGATTGACAATGATAAGAGCGCAGCTTTCTGGAACTTGCCATCCCAGGTTCTTAGAAAAATGTCTGCTTTCGCTATCGTGATTTCCCACCCTCATGGCATGCCCAAGAAAATCAGCATTGGCCATGTTGTTCGTGTCACCGAAGAGAATCTCACAGATGAAACAATAGCCAACGCAAAAGAGGCTACACTCCTGGAACGGACATGGTTTGAATCCCACAGTGAGGAGGACTATCTTAAGTTTATGGCTGGCCTCGGGCGCCTGAATCTGCCAGTTTATAAAATCTGGTATGACACCCCAACTTGCCAGGGAAGCTCAGGGTCCCCTGTTATTTTTGGTGGAAGAAAATGTAAAGACACCTGGGGGCCATACATGGCCTTACATTCTGCCTGCGACTTTGACTCCAAGTTAAATTATTTCAAGATAGTCAGATTTATTGATTGAGTCATTGTGGGGCCATACATGGCCTTTCATTCTGCCTACGACATTGACTCCAAGTTAAATTGTTTCAAGATAGTCAGATTTATAGATTGAGTCATTGTGGGGCCATACATGGCCTTTCATTCCCCTACGACATAGTCTCCAAGTTAAACTATTTCAAGATAGTCAGATGTATTGATTGAGTCATTGTGGGGCCATACATGGCCTTTCATTCTGCCTACGACATTGACTCCAAGTTAAACTATTTCAAGATAGTCAGATGTATTGATTGAGTCATTGTGGGGCCATACATGGCCTTTCATTCTGCCTACGACATTGTCTCCAAGTTAAATTATTTCAAGATCGTCAGATGTATTGATTGAGTCATTGTGGGGCCATACATGGCCTTTCATTCTGCCTTCGACATTGACTCCAAGTTAAATTATTTCAAGATAGTCAGATTTATTGATTGAGTCAATTGTGCTTCCATTAGTTACTAATACTCTCTAACCAAAATGTTTCTTGATGAAGAAAAAATGTCCCATACATAAGTCATAAGGTATTTCAGTATTTAGTATATTATAGTATAATTGTATTTATAGTTTTATTTCTAAAGCATCGCTAACAGACATGTAAAGCCAAACGGCTGTTGGAGAACATGTATACTGGTTGATGTATTTGTTTTATCTTTTTTTCAATTGACCTCATTCACCAATCGTAAACAAACAACATTTATTCACGTGATTCTCTATCTCTTCTATACAAATTACGATCTAATTTTAGCACACTGTGGCTATCACGTGACAGTTTTTTTGTTGTTGTTTTATCACTATTATCATGTGACTAAATGTTGTTTGTTTACGATTGGTGAATGAGGTCCATTGGTTTTTTGTATAGCCCATCTTTCATGCATGGGGGAGGGGTTGTATCTGGGAGAGGGTTATGTGCTGCTTTTAAGCGCTCAGCAAACACAACTCGGCTCGAGTTGGGATTTGAACCTGATGGGGCGGCCGGGGGGGGGGCAATAAGTTTTGCCACTCAGCCATACATCCCCCATGTGACGTGTAATGTTGACTCCTTGATGTACAAGGATGGTAAGTTCTTCACCTTTCTCCAGATCTGTTCCTTGTCAATAGTCTCTTGTGCTTGGCGGTGCTAAGATGATATTTTCCTTCCAATACCCAAGGTCTTCTTTCTACTGCAAGAGGGAATTGATGTGTCTACGTTTTACAAATGTTATCAATAATTGGGGTAACGAGGAATAATGGTACTGGTGCACCTAGACTATAATGGTACTGGTGCACCTAGACTATAATGGTACTGGTGCACCTAGACTATAATGGTGCAGGTGCACCTAGACTATAATGGTACAGGTGCACCTAGACTATAATGGTACTGGTGCACCTAGACTATAATGGTACAGGTGCACCTAGACTATAATGGTACAGGTGCACCTAGACTATAATGGTACAGGTGCACCTAGACTATAATGGTACTGGTGCACCTAGACTATAATGGTACTGGTGCACCTAGACTATAATGGTACTGGTGCACCTAGACTATAATGGTACTGGTGCACCTAGACTATAATGGTGCAGGTGCACCTAGACTATAATGGTACTGGTGCACCTAGACTATAATGGTACTGGTGCACCTAGACTATAATGGTACTGGTGCTGTGAATGTGATTATGTTGTGAATGTGTGTCTGAGTTCACCCTTAAGTTATCCCCCCCCCCTTGAGTACATGTTCAGTGGTATAGCTCAATGAGTTGGTTGTTTGTGGATGAGGGTTAGAGACTTACAAGGAGAGCGAGAGAGACAGGCGGGTTTTGTTATTGCTGCATAGAAACATAATGTGCAATAAAGAAATCCATGTTCAAAGATATTGAGCCTTGTTCTTATTGTGTAGACTCTGAATATCATCATTTTTTTCTGGTGGAGCATCATGTTATTGGTGCACATAGTGTGTAATGATACTTTTGCATGTAGAGTGTAATGATACTGGTGCACATAGTGTAATGATATTGGTGCACATAGAGTGTAATGATACTATTCCATGTAGAGTGTAATGATACTGGTGCACATAGTGTAATGATACTGGTGCACATTGAGTGTAATGATACTGTTCCACATAAAGTGTAATGTACTGGTGCACATAGAGTGTAATGATACTGTTCCACGTAGAGTGTAATGATACTGTTCCACGTAGAGTGTAATGATACTGGAGCACATAAAGTGTAATGATACTGGTGCACATAGAGTGTAATGGTACTGGTGCACGTAGAGTGTACTGATACTGGTGCACATATTGTAATGATACTGGAGCACATAGAGTGTAATGGTACTGGTGCACTTATGATATAACAATACTAGTGCACTTAAGATACATATGATACTGCCGTCGTGCAGCATGTCTGGACTAGGATAAAATAATCTTCATTTCTGAAGGAATGTCCAAAAAAACAAAAAAACAAGCCAAGTCCAAGCCTCCAACACTATCTTACCCAGCTTCACAGCCCTCTTGTAGTTTTCTGCTGTCTTCTCATCAGTTTCCAGCTTCTGTCTTGTTGCCAACTCTTCTAGGACAGAATATCCAAATAGAAAAAAAAAAGTTCCCCTTTCAGACCTTGGGATCTATGGGTCAGATGATATTAAGGTCATCTATTTCTTTGGCCAACGGTTAACGAGCAGGGTGTTATGTGGCCTGCACAACGACCAACCAACTTTACTTCACCCCAGCCACAGTCAGATAACCATTAGAGTTGGGTGGACTCAGGTACCCTGAAAAATCCCAAAATTATAAATCCCAGTCTTCACCGACATTCGAATCCAGGACACAAGGTTCTGAAGGCAAGCACTTAACCACTCAGCCACCGTGCCCCCTAAATATCCGAATATGTACTAGTCATGTCAGACATTATTAAGTTGTATTTCAAAACTCACTAAAAAATGTATTTCATTCAGACAGTAAAAAAAACAAAAAAAAACTTTTGTCATTAGTAAGTAGCGAGTATTTTAATTCTTTTTTTAAAATTCTTCTTCACATTTTATAAGAATAAAAAAAAGTGTGACTATTTTTCAACACTGAATAAAAAAAAAATTCCAAATGTTGCAGCCACAAAATGTAGACATAAAAAAAAATTGATCAATATTTAAAAAATTTTGATTTACTGTGGAGTAAAGTTGAGTGTGCTTTTCATAAATAATATCAAATACAAACGTAGTGAAAAAAAAACCCCAAGCATTAGTATTTAAGAAATACCCATGTTTAGGAAAAAAAAAACACTAAATGATGTACATTTTGTTTTACACATGGCTTTTAACTGAAACAGAACATTCAAATAACACAAGTCTCTAGAATCTCTTAAGTCAGTGATGCTCAACAATATTAGGCCGGCTGGCCATTTTAATTTCCGACACTGGTGACATGAATAAAGAGGTTAAAAAAACTATAGACAATGAACCATTTTGATTAGAAACCAGTGAATCTCGTGCTTCAATCAATTCATGTTTTTCATAAGCCGAGAACGTAGGGGAGATTTTTTTTTCTTCAAACTTTTTTTTTTGTTGTGGAAAGGTGATTTTCAACACTTTATGTCGACGTTTCAGAGGGCCGGATTGAATCACATCGTGGGCCGGGTGTGGCCCGCGGGCTGTATTTTGGGCATCACTAAGTTAAAGACATTAAAACAGGAAAAGATACATTATAACATGAAATATACACCAGTATATCACTATATAGATATAAGACTATAAGAACAGCATGAAGAAAAGAAACTGATCTTCCAGGGTTTCCTCTGTTCATCAGTGTGTGCTTTCAATAAATGTTGAATATCACACTGGACTTATTCAAGTGACTAGACACTTATCAAGATGCACAAAGGTAGGTCACCATGAGATAGATATACTGGTCAAAATCATTTGGTGGTCTCTATTTTATGAAGGTGGACCAAAGCAGATGATTTTACAGTTCACTGAAGCATGACAACAGTAGGACATTGATTCCTCCGTAACGTCAAATATCCGACTGCCCTTTTTTTTTTGTGTGTTCTACAGTAAGGTCTTGCTGATGTGTAACTTATTCTTAAAATTCCTTGAGCTTAGTATAATCCAGCAATACCGCCATATGAATTTGATGTACATTGTGAGTGAAATGGACCATTTATATATTCCCCATTCAGACAGACCCTGTTGCTACTAAATCCTGATAATTGAGTTTGCACTATAGATGGCTCCAATTACTAGACAATGGCAAAAAGATTAATACTGTTTATCTTTTGAGGTGCTGTAACTTTTTTGTGATTATTTCCCATTCTGAACAGCTGCATTCAATGTCAAATTATGGTCCAGTATTTAGAATTTGAATTGCGAGATTGGTAAAACAATAGCACAGTTTTATCATATTTATATTTAAAAAGTGTCCGACCAACTACAAATGTATACAGTCCAAGCTGTGGAACAGTAAAAATATTATTACTTATAATTTACACAATTAAATGCAAGACCAAGGAGGCCAAGGGTTAAGGGAGTGATTTTCAAAAGAATTTCTCCCTCTACTTTCAAAAATCCATTCCAATTTATTGGACTATTACAGCGCAAGGCCAAAAACTCAGCAATTCTCAACTCAATTTGGTCTGGGGGGCCATATACTGAAATTTGAGTTTGTTGGGGAGGTGTGGTTGGCAGCCCCTTGCTGCCCTGGGGGGTTTACAAGAACATGTTACCTGAAGGGGCATCAGCCCAAAAAAATGTTGGGGCCAATGGAAAACAAGCTTCTGTGACTTTATGCACAGTGAGTTCAAGTTTTGACTTGCTGGATATGGCCCCCCATGGGTTGTAGTTTGGTCATCCCTGCTCAAGCTGAAACAGTATTATTAAACTGAAACAATTTCATCTTAATGCTAATTTTTTGTGCATTAACTCTTTCAGTGTGAATTATTTTGATCGAAACAATTGAACAAAAACCTGCAGGGTGGTTAGAGTTACTAAGACTAACGTAACTTTAACAAATTTTTATTAGATAATCTAACATATTTGATTTTATTATTTTTTAAAATAGGTCACCACCAACAGCCCTAGAGAAGTAACCATAGAGTAACCCTGCACTGAAAGAGTTAACAAAGTCTGACCAACTGTTGAGTTTTCACCAAAGAAATGATTGCCAGAGATGTTTTCAGCTGACGTTTAGTCTTTATCTACTGACATCATGATGTCTTGTGATGTCAAATGGGACATCCCAGCTGTGTGAAAGCTCGTATGAACTTGTGAAGAAACCAAAAAGTATCAGAGATTAGAAGAATTGGTAACTGGCAATATGTGAAAGGATGACATAGCAGTGGGGCCACTGCAAAAAAAATACTGATAAAACCCCAAAATGAAAGACTACAATGATTAACATCAAGAGAAAAAAATATGGAAATGTAATGACCAGTTCCAGAATGACCAGATCTAGGAAATCATAATTATTTGTAATCTCAAAAAAAAAAATATTTACAATACACATTTTTTTTTTTTAAAAAGACAAGTTGCTTCCCTTTAAGCATAGAAATATTTTAGATGGACAAATGTTTAGACAAAGCCAGCCTATATAAATAATACACAATGATAGAATTAATGTAATGGTTAATAATAAAATAAAGTTTGAATCAAGATTAAAGTCTAACAATATATAGATAGAAATTAAAATGGTGAAATAATCTCAAAATACTTTGGTAATAACGGTATAAAGTAAAAGAAAATTAACTCTTTAAATTCACATTCTTACATTCTGTGTGCATTAAATACTATCTTATACAGGACAAAGCTACTTAGTCTAAAATGCAATACAAAAACATAATAATCTCATAAGCATATTGTTTTATAATGTCGATACCGGTGCGTGTGTGTTAATAGGGCATTTGAAGGTATGGGGCATTCAGCACTGCATATGTTCAAACTAGAAACTACAATTGTGAGTTTTTCACTCTGATTTTATATTATTAAAGTGGTGGCAGCGGTGCAGAATATATGAAACAGAGGTAACCATAAGATAGACAATAGATAGGAATTTCTTATCTAGGTAGAAGAAAAAAAAAGGCTTCCAACATGCATAACTTTTGCCAGATCTGGTGCAACTATAAGCTGGCCATTATCATTATAACCAACCTTCAGAAGTAAAGTAAAGTCCCCCTTTCAGACCTTGCGGTCTATAGGGCAGATGATGTAAAGGTCATCTGTTTATGAGGCCTATGGTTAACGAGCGTGTCATGTGGCCAGCACAACAACAATCATCTTTAATTTTCCCCAACTAATGTCACGTACCCATTAGAGCTGAGTGGACTCAAAACAGGCGCCCAAAGATCCCAAAATTAAAAATCTCAGTCTTCACCAAGGTTTCAAACATAATTTTTCGACTCAGAACCAGACACAACAGAATGAGAAAACTTATGTTCCGGAAGCTTAAAGTCTGGACAAGCGAATCCTGCCCTTGTGGAGCATCACCAGAGAATGCTGAGCATGCCCTTCAAATCTGCATACTATATCAGGAGGCTCAACAAAACCTTCCTATAGAACAAAAACTATATGGAGAACTGCCTGATCTGGAAACCACTGCGCAGTTCATCTCAGATATAGGATTACTGATCTAAACCTTCCAACATGTAAAATGAGAACGAAGAAGAAGCTTGAAGCCAACTCTCAAGTTTAAATCTCATATGGAACTAAATTGGGATTGCTGTGCAACACAGAAACATTCTCCCACATACCCCCTCCCTCATGCTATTACATGAAAGATGGGCTAATCAAAAATAATTTTAAAAAATAGAATAAATACATCAGCCTGTATAAAATGTTATTCAATAACATTTTGATTCTACATGTTTGTAAACACCTATAAATACAATTATTATAATATACTAAATACTGAAATACCTTATGTACTATGTATGGGACATTTAGAGAGTATTAGTAACTAATGGAAGCACAATGACTCAATCAATAAATCTGACTATCTTGAAATAATTTAACTTGGAGTCAATGTCGTAGGCAGAATGAAAGGCCATGTATGGTCCCCATGTGTCTTTACATTTTCTTCCACCAAAGATAACAGGGGACCCTGAGCTTCCCTGGCAAGTGGGCGTGTCATACCAGATTTTATAAACTGGCAGATTCAGGCGCCCGAGGCCAGCCATAAACTTAAGATAGTCCTCCTCACTGTGGGATTCAAACCATGTCCGTTCCAGGAGTGCAGCCTCTTTTGCGTTGGCTATTGTTTCATCTGTGAGATTTTCTTCGGTGACACGAACAACGTGGCCAACGCTGATTTTCTTGGGCATGCCATGAGGGTGGGAAATCACGATAGCGAAAGCAGACATTTTTCTAAGAACCTGGGATGGCAAGTTCCAGAAAGCTACGCTCTTATCATTGTCAATCTGCTCTAGTCTGTGCAGCAGTTCTTCATCATGTATGGTCACCTTGAAAAATGTTTTATCTGAAGACGGTTTAGTGTAAAACAGCTGTGTAGCATATTCTTTGACCAGCCCAACTTTGTCCTTGCTATCATAGAAGAAGTCGACCTCAGTGCGATTAAGTTCATCCTCATCATACAGGACATGCTTGTTGGTGAAGATTTTCAAGTCTGCTTCGATGATTTTGTGATTGGGTCCAAGGTTTTTTATGCGGTGACAGTGGGGTATGGGGCAGTCCTTGACCTGGAAAGAGTGAGGATTGTCCAGCACAAACTTCCCTGATGCTGTCCTTGTATTTCTGGTGCCCCGACACCTGGCACAAGCATCTGTGTCTGGACGATTCTTACTGGTCCATTTGACCAGCACCCTGACCTGTGAGAGGAATAGATAAAAAATAATAATAATAATATGACTATGATGCAACCCCTCTGAACCTAAACAATGTTGATGTTAATGTCGGTCTGGACGACGTCGGGCATGAGATTCGCCAATGGGAAGAAAAAACACTCCACGGAAAATTCCTTGCTTTATTACATGGGGACAACATTGACAAGGCTGCTTCCTTAGCATGGCTAAAAGCAGGTCATCTTTACCCTGAAACTGAAGGCTTTGTCACAGCAATACAGGACAGAGTAATTAGAACAAAAAATTACGAGAAACATATCCTAAAACTCAATATTGTTGACAAATGCCAAAAATGTGGAAATGTGGGTGAGTCAATTGAACACATAATGGCGGGATGTTCAGCCCTATCGGAATCTGCCTACCTAGGTTGCCATAACCAAGTTGCAAAGCTAATACACCAGCACTTGGCTTTGACACACAATTTGATCGGTAAGGATACTCCTCCATATTATAAATACTCACCACAAGAGG
The DNA here is from genome assembly GCA_036873155.1 of Biomphalaria sudanica. Classification (NCBI taxonomy): domain Eukaryota; kingdom Metazoa; phylum Mollusca; class Gastropoda; family Planorbidae; genus Biomphalaria; species Biomphalaria sudanica. The sequence goes on from JAZGLO010002151.1 coordinate 16,023, forward strand.
TTCTCGAGTCTACGGATCATCTACTGTACTGGGATAGGCCTATTTTGACTGACAAAACGGTAGATTTTAATCGCCCTGATCTGCTGCTCATCGATAAAAAAGAAAAGGCCGCTACCATCATTGACATTGCCGTACCACTATCTCATAATTTAAAAAAAACTGAGCTGGAAAAACAACGAAAATATGGGAACCTTGGCTTGGAGATTAAGCGTTTATGGAAATTATCTAAAATAACAATATACCCCATTGTCATTACAACCGAGGGAATAATAACAACTGACCTCACAGATACCTTCAAGGCCCTTGGCATTCCTAGGAACATTTTCGTTGCCTGTCAGAGGGCGGTACTTCTGCAGACCTGCCACATCACCAGAAAATTCCTCGGTGGGAACTGATAAAGGGACTACGATGAATTTTGTTTCCCTTTAACGAAACTCGACCCTGGCTTCGCCAGAGAATGAATACTCGTTCTTTTATAATAATAATAATAATTTTATTTATGCACATTTCTACAAATTCGTTTATAAAACAAAGTCACTGCAAAATTAAACACAGTATCTTTGGATCAGAAATAGAATACGGAGTTAGCATTGAACAAAAATTATTTGCATACATGTCACAAAGCCATTGCCACTTGGTTTTCTATTATTCTATAATCACATTATTTTTTTATCATATATATAAAGAAATAAAATCTTACAAGACACACATTACCAATGATAAAAAAAACTGGACAAGAGACCTTGGACACCATGGGACAGCAACAAGGAATGCTGATCATATTTCTAAAGACTGGATAATTTATGTAGGAGTGTAGCCCCAAGAAATACTTCTCAAACTCTATAGAGAGCTCTCAATGGCTATAAAAAGAACTGTGCACTTCAGATTATCTTGAGAGCCCCTTCAAGAAAAGACACACATAAAGATGTGTAATACTAGACTTTCCAACCTGAGATAAGTAATGCTTTTTTAATCATGGCATGCATAGCGTAAACCACTTGGCTTCCTAACATGTCAAATCTCAATTGAGATCATGAATTTTGAATTGGTAGAAAAAAATATTAGAAGGCTTCTACATCAGCCTTATCTCCTGTACTTTGTGTTTCTCAGAAAACATAGGGCCTCAGTAAAAACATGCCACTCTCCACAGTCTCTTGCTAGTTTTTTAATGGCTTCCCAGCTCTTTCCTGTCATCTCACAGAACATAGGACCTCGGTAAGATCATGTCACTCTCTAGGGTATCTTACTAGTCTTTACATGGCTTCCCACCTCTTTCCTGTCCTCTCAGCTTCATCTAGTTTGTCCCCATACTATTTGGTAAGGAAATGTTTCTTTTTATCAGCTTAAGTAGAGTGGCCGGCCTTACAAGATTTATTTGACTTTCCCTGCAAAGCTTCATGAGTCTGCTTTGTGCATTCTACTTTGCATCAGACTATGTTTAGTGTTTGGAACGAATGATGAACTTTTTATTTTTTTGTTTTCATAGCCCTAACCACTATCCTAGCACCCAACTACACAAGTAACCCAACCATTCTTCCCTAGTGCCCTTAAATGGCTGAGATGGATTTTTGGAGTGTTACACAGGTCGGGTCTCAAACAAGGAAATCCTATGCCAAGCTGGGAGTCGAACACTTAGTGAGGATAAGACAGAGCGTCGCATGAGGTTTGCGGGACATGTTTTTTGACAACATGAACTACGCATTCCAAAAGTTGCGATGACATGGAGGCCAATACGAGAAAAACGCAAACAGGGACGTCCTCGTATAACTTGGCTCCACACCTTCATGGAGGACCTCAGAACAGTGGACACCAGATGGGAGGAGGCTTCAGACATTGCCAGTGACAGATCTGTATGAAGATAGCTTGCCGTCAAATGAGCCGAACGGTGCAGGAGGACCTAAGTCTAAGTAAGTCTAAATGCCCTTACAGCATGGAATAGGTTGCCGAATCAGCCAGGAAAATCAGTGACTTAAATCTTTAGTTACTATGTATGACAAGATTAAAGAATGCCTAGGACGTACACATCTTCTTTATCTTCTGTTCAGAAGGAACATCTGTAATTTATAAGGTAATCTAAGCTGATACTTACAGTTGTCTTGGATTCAGCCAATATGTAGTCCGCCACACACTTGTGCCTGATCTCTTTTGGAAGATGCTGCAAAGTAAACTCTTTCACCGCAATAAAGTTGGCGTGGTCGTTGTAGCCGTTCTTGGGACATTTGTCCAGGTCTAGGAACAAAAAGTCCTCGTTGACCGACGCTTCCAGAAACTCAGTGTCTGGCATCATCTCCATCTCCACCATGCGACCACCTGGAACAGGATTAGAATTCCTTTAAGATTAACTGGAATGAAAAAGCTTTATCGTAACTAATTCTGTGACTAAATGACTGGTCAAAAAACCTACTTGCCACAGATGAGGGCCCAGAGGCTTATGGTACACAAGCCAGACACTATCTTGCCCTCACTGGAATAGAGGAAAGTAAATGGCAGCTGATGGCCTCTGAAAGAGAAAGTTGGAGAGCTGTTGCAAAGGCTGCGGGACACACTTTTGAGGCCCAAAGAAAAGCCTTTGTAAAAGACTGGCTCACAAGATGTAAAGAAAACTTAAATAGACCCATGGAGGATAACAGCTTTGTCTGCATCAGATGTGCAAATATGTAGATCGCAACTGTGTTTGCGTAGTCATGTAAAACAATGCACTCATCTTTTGGAATCAAAAAAATTGCCATTATCTTTAGTAGGTTTCATCAAAAAATGTTGTCTTATTTGTAAAAAGAAGTCTACCACTATAATGTGTTACCCTAAGGGTAGGTAACTCTTTCTTTTTTGTGAACAAAAGTATGTTGCACATTTATCTCTCTTTGTTCCAGAAATTATTTTTTATAAATTAGATTCAGCTCCCTAGTCAGATGACCTTCTATTCCGCTACCTATTGAGATGATCTTCTAAAACTGTTAATATTTAAAATAAAGGTCAGATTCTTATGCTTTTATTTAAACTTTTTTTGATTCTTCATAAATAAATCAAGAAATAAACATGGCTAAGATGAACTTCTGTTACAAAAAGGGAGATAGCGCGTTAGATATGTAAAACCACCAAATGTTTTCTTTCAAGAAAAACATCATGACAATGCGAGCAAGGTAAATTGTAAGTTTAACTCCTAGCTCTCAACCACAAAAAAAAACAACAATTCATAATAAAGAGAATGTATCTGCTTTTATTACTAATTTCTGAAAATGAAAAAAGTTTGTAAAATGTTTTGGATGTTTCTTCAGAGTTGCAGATAATCTACTTCTTGTAAAAGCCTCCCACAGGACAACAGGGATAGCAGCAGACAGGGTATGAGCCCGGGACCATTGAGATGACGGAACGACAGTCCAGCACTGTAACAAGCAGCCATTTCTATGATGTTAAACCCATCTTTTGTAAATAATGGCACCCTGATTTAACAAGCCAACAGTATACCTCCCTATTAGTTCAGGACAAAGATAACGTCTTAAGCTGCACACCTCAGACCAAGCCAAAGAATATCTACAACTAGTCGACCCACAGCGTAGCATACGCCGTTATTTTGCAGGGCCAGCCTTATGCCATTCAACCTGTAGGAGCACAGTGTGCCCCGCACTTTCAAAGTACCCGTGCTAATTCTAGGTGTAAATTATTAAATTAAACCATTTTATAACTTAGAATTCCCGCAGCCTCCTGATTTACTAGGATCTCCTTGAAATTTCCTGAAATTGCAAAATATACGAAAAAAGTCATGGAAATCTCCGGAAATTATTAAACTCTTTTGAAAACTCAAAAAAAAATTTCCTGAAATATATGGACAAAATTTTTTTATTTTAGGGTGTCATTCAAAAAGGAAAACGCCAATCCTACGTGCGATGAAAAAAAAAACGGAATTTTTCAATACCTATAATTGTGAAATCTGGTGAAAGAAGCTTCTTGTGCCTCAAACTAATGAAGAATTACTTGAGGTCAACAATTCTCAAAGATAAATTGAAACATTTGGAAATTCTTGCTATTGAGCGTGATCTATGTAGGAAACAGAATTTTTATGATATACTGTATGACTTTGCTACACGCAAGGTTCGTAAAGTAATTCTGTAGGTAGTAAAGAATGAATAAAATGCAAAGACAAATTTATTTTCTAATAAAAATTCTTTATTTTCATGTATCATCCGTATCCCTTACCAAACTTGGCCCCGCGAAATCCGTTTCACATAGGACCCCAAAACGGTTGAGTCCGCCCCTGCTATTTAGTGACGGGTAAATACAGAGTAGATTACTTGTTCTTCTCCCCCCCCTCTTTTTTTTCAAGCTAAAACTAGGTGAGGTAGAAATAAAAAAGAGTGATCTTTTCATGACTTCTTGGTAACAACAGTTAAGTCCGGCCCTGCTATTTTGTGACGGGTGAATAATACTTGTTCCCCCTCCTTTTTTTTTCTTAGGGTAACTCTGGTCTGACTTGCAGAAATAAAACATCTGACAGACACATGTGGACTAACAATAGTTTCAGTTGAAACTAAATAAGCACTTCTGATACAGATTAGGAAAAAAAAAAGGAGGATTTGAACCCTACATACAAATTTACAAGCTAATTGCTCCCCCGCACCCCCTGTTACTAGTTACAGATCACTTTTTTATTTATTAAGCCCATTCAGAAATCTTTACTTAGATGTAAAGGGGGAATTCACTTCCTCTTATGCATTTTTTTTCAACCAAATTAAAATCACATTTTGTTTTCTTAAATGTTTTTATTACAGCACAATTTGAACATCCACATACTCATAACACTCAGTTGCATCAGACAATGAATATTGCTGGAAGCTGAATGCAATGTAAGCATGCAAATAATGAGCTGACTCCTGAATCTAAAAAAAAGTTCAAAGGTCAACTGATATGGCAATATGCAATAAATGCATGTCTATTTCCTAGTGTGTGGCCTACTTTTAACCTGCTTGCAGTGCAGTTTCTCTCACAGCAATGGACCCAAAGAATATCAGGTTATCTGCACTAGTGAAAAAAACTTAGGCCCAAATAAGTGGTGACCTCCTTTTTAACTTAATTTAGCCTTGAGAGAATAGGGAGCTATTGAGCTCATCTCAACTGTCTCTTTACATTGTGTAAATGTAATGATCACTGCACCAGACTTCCCATTACCTTACAAAATGAACAAACTCTCATGTGAAGTATAAATATGATAGCAAATCACTGCACCAGACTTCCCATTACCTTACAAAATGAACAAACTCTCATGTGAAGTATAAATATGATAGCAAATCATAAAGAGGAAAAAAAATAAAAACCAAATCCAAATTCTTTAACATATTTTACTATGGGAAGAATCGCTAAATGAAAGATAAATCAGTAATTTGATGCCAAGTTTCAAAAATTTCTGTCTAAATAAAATTTTATTTAAAAAGATTTATGTTGAGAACAAGAGAAAGATTGCAACATAAATCCCTAGCTAGCATTCAAATATTGCCTCTAGAAGAGGGTTTAAAATTAAGAATGGACTGATGACACACTTACAACTAGGAAATTTCCAAGTGAGTTTAACATTCTTGAAACTAAATACAAATAATCATTTATTTTTTTTGTGGTGCAATTCTTTCTTGAAGGAACAATGGCTCCAGGTGGATTTAATTTTTTTACACTTTTAAACTAATTCTCAATTCTTAAAAATATTTTTATTAAAAACTTACTTAAACGTTAACTAACTTAAAACTAACAAAATCTTTAAGAAAATATCTAAAAAAAACTTTCACACATCAGGAAATAAGGCAGAATGGCTGCAATAATAAAAAAAATCTTGAAGATTATGATTTTAAATTTCTGATTTCAAGATGTCCTACGTCCATCCAGCTAAATGTTACTTGTGTTTGTAAAAAAAAAAAATGAAGTTCCCCTTTCAGACCTTTTGATCTATGGGCAGATGATGTTAAGGTCATCTGTTTTGTGGAAAATGGTTAACAAGGGTGTCATGTGATCAGCACAATGACTAACCGCCTTTACTTTTCTCCAACTAAAGTCACGTAGATCTGGTTACACTCAGAGGTGCCTTAAAGATACCAAAAGTACAAATCCCAGTCTACACCAGGACTGGAACCCGAGAGCCCCGGTTCAGAAGCCAAGACCTTAACCACCCAGCCACTGCACCTCTTACTTGAGTTTGTGCTGGCCTAATAATATTCTCATTAACATCAACAAAAATAAGTGGACTTGACCTGCACATTAGACCACAAGTTGTGAAGGTAAAGTTTCTCAACAAATTCTTCCTTGGCTAAAACATTTTTTGCTGTACAACTTTACAAATATTAATCAGATGTGTTCATACCTTTGTATAGCTGACTTATGTTGGTCTCCTTGTGGCAATGATGCCTGTGTTCTGACCAGTGGCTCTTCTGGCACTCTCTGTCACAGTACTTCGCAACCCAGCAGTTGGTGCAGAACTTCATGCTGAAGGAGCTTTTCCCACAGTAATAGCAGTCGTGTTCCATCGGCAGAAACCTTTTAGATTCACACTTCAGTCCAGGCTGAGGTGTCTGCCGTTGTTCACTCATATTGAAGAGTACACCAGAGCCAGAATGATTTGTTGATGCTGCAGCCATGCTGAGAGAGTTCTAGGCTGTAGCATTATCTGAAGAAGTAGAGGAAATAAGAAACCAAATTAAAACTATTCCTATTTTTGTTTTATTCCTTTCAATGTCAGAATCTAAAGTCAAAGGTACATGTTGTAAACAAAAGTAAAGTTCCCCTTTTCAGACCTTGCGATCTATGGGGCAGATGATGTTAAGGTCATCTGATTCTTTGGCCAACAGTTAACAAACAGGGTGTTAGGTTGCCTGCACAATGACCAACCGCCTTTACTTTCCCCAATTAAAGTCAGGAACTCGTTAAAGAAATTCAAAATCACTGTCTTCACCAAGATTTGAACCCAGGACCTCAGGTTTGGAAGCTAAGCGCTTAACCATTTGACCACCACATACATCTTTATTGTAATTGTTTATGAAATGGTGTATCTGCTTTGTTGGTTGTTTATTATTGAGATGTGCTGAACTACTCAACTCTAAAGCTCAATCAGAAGCACATAATAAACTCAAGATTAAACAGTTGCTTTCAGTGAACCTGATTAATTAAAATAATTCGGGGGGGGGGGGGGGATGAATGATATGGAGTGTGTGTGTGTGGGAAAATTTATTGTTAGTTTTGTTGAGAGAGAGCATTAATTTAATGTTAGTCTTGAAGAATGATGCAAGATAAGCGGCACTGTCATAATCTGTTTTAAGTACGCCAGATGACTCTAGGATGCCAGAGTGTAAAGATGTTTTATTTTGAGTTAGATTTGTTTGAATATCAGTTTATTTCATTACATCTCAAGTTGAATGGACATATATTGAAATAAAACTTATATCTAGTTTTGTTTACAAAGAAGTTTTTCAAGTTTTGTAAGTCAAATATAATACACCTACAGCAGTCTAGTTGTCTGCCAGCAGTTTGGTGCTACAAGTCAACAACAATGAAGCTTCAATGTCCTTAAAAAATTAGATGCGGCTTATACAACACTAAGCAGTCAACTTATTCCTAGGTAAAATCTACAATGTCTCACCATCAGTAACCAAGTTATGACATTATTCTAAAACAATGTTTCTCACTGTTCCTTTTTAAGAACCTAATTCACTCTTGCCCTGCAGTGTAAACAACTGATATGAATAGTGCTAGTTCAATCCTTTTCTTGGCAATTTTCCTCAAGATAAACTTTCCATTGGTCTGATAAGTGTTTGTATACTGGCAAAGTAAAGTGCAGCAAGGACGGTACAAGGTGGGAGGGGAGACAATAGTGGATTTTTCTGAAGCTCTAGCATGTATTTATTCAAGTGAAGCAGGATAGTACACTCCAACCTAAAATGATTAAACACAAATATCTGCTTATTTTAGGGAGCATGGTGGCTGAGTGGTTAAGTGCTTGCCTTCCAGACTTGGGGTCCTGGGTTCGAATCTGGGATTTTGAATTTAGCAATTTTCAGTGCACTGCTGAGTCTAATGGGTACGGTACCTGACTTAAGTTGAGGAAAGTAAAGGCGGCTGGTCGTTGTCATTTTGCCACATGACACCCTGCTTGTTAACCGCTGACCATAGAAACAGATGGCCTCAACATCATCTGCCCAATAGATCACATGGTCTGAAAGGAGAACTTTACTTTTCTTTTTTCATTTGCTAATGTTAGTGGGCATTGGCATCACAGGTTTTACTTTCATGACATCACAGGTTTTACTTTCATGACATCACATGTTTTACTTCCATGACATCACATTTTACTTTCATGACATCACATTTTACTTTCATGACATCACAGGTTTTACTTTCATAACATCACAAGGTTTACTTCCATGACATCACAAGTTTTACTTTCATGACATCACAAGTTTTACTTTCATGACATCACAGGTTTTACTTCCATGACATCACAAGTTTTTCTTTCCAAGGAAATATAATAATCTTGAACAATTTACTTACTTAAGTGGTTTAAAAAGATAAGATTTACGAACTACTAAATTACTAACTGGTTGTAGACATTAAGTCATCTTAGTCACTGAGTCATAGGTCCTTACATTTTTTTTTTGAAAATAGCCTCTTCTGGATACTACTGTACACTTCAATTCAGATATTAGAACCCTTCAATTTGGCAAAACAAAAATGATCTGTCTAAGACACCAAGTGCTCATTCATAGCCACTAAGTCATCATTACTAGCCATTGAGTTGTCAGTCTTAATTAATATCTCAAGAGTTTTAAATTAATTTTTATGTAATCAAGTATCGTTTCTTGTTGGCAATATCAGTAGTTCTAAGAAGCCATCACTTACTAGTAAAGAGTAGGCCGCTGTAAGAATGTGTCCAACTAATATTATTAAATGCTAATGACGCCAACTTTATTATGCTTTAAGTATTAAATGTGAAGTGGTAACACGATTAACCTACTTCCAAGATATGATTGTCAAGGTTACTCAAGTCATGTGATTCTTAGTTCAATAAATGAATTCTAACAATCAGACCAAAACAGGTCTACACACACTTGCATGAAAAGTTTCAAAAGTTAAACTCAGAAAATTATAGGATATTTGTGTGTGTGTGTTATTCTATTGGTCAATGTGTTTGCTAGATAACATACTTGGTACCCAAGGCCACATAAATAAACATTTAACACTTATTTCATGAACCTTAGAAGTAATGGTACACTAAATTAGAATAAAGTACATCCTAATCCAAATACAAGGTTGTATAGAGATTAATCGTCATAAGAGGCCTGAACACTGAACTGCAACATCGCAACCTGTCATAGGTCTGTACGACGTGGCAATGAGCTACTGGTCTCCACTGCCCACCTGTTGCTATGCTGGAGGTCAGTGTTAAGGTCTACAAAAACTAAATACTTTGATTAATTAGTAACTAAATTTGTGCTTCTACTGCCAAAGAAAGACAATAGACGAAGAACAGAGAACTTAAATCAAACCCCTGAGCATGCAATAAGTAGCAAATTAAGTAGGTGACAGCAAGGTCTCTGTACCCACATAAATACTGAGCTTTTCCTTAAATTTTTTTATTAATATTAAAAAATGTCAACATGAAATTAACTATGAAAAATATTGTTTAAAAAAGATTAAAAAAGTAAAGTTCCTTTTTCAGATGTTGTGATCTATAGGGCAGACAATGTTAAGGTCATCTGTTTCTGTGGCCCACGGTTAATGAGGGTGTCATGCCCAACAACCTACCGCCTTTACTTTTCCCTAACTAATGTCAGGTACCCATTAGAGCTGGGGTGGACTCAGAGGTGCCCTCAACATCCAGAAATAAATTTTTAAAAATCCCAGTCTTCACCATGGAATCGGACAAGGGAACCCATTGGTTTGGAAGACAAGCTATTTACCACTCAGCCACTGTGCCTCTTTTACACCTAAAGCTATTGAATAAAATATTCAGAAATAGACAAACTAATAATACAACTCAAACTAACAAGATAAACAAGAGGGTGAAGTAGATCAAAGTAGTTGCTACTGTTGGAATACAATATTATAACTTTTACTCCAGACTACTTTGGCATTAAAATTAGAACCCTGGATGGCTGCCTGATCGTGCGGTTTGCGTGCTGGACTGTCATTCAGATTTATCGATGGTCCAGGGTTCAAACCCTGCCCACTCCCATCCCCCGTCGTCCTGTGGGAGGTTTGGACTAGGAAGTAATTATCTTCAACTCTGAAGGAACATCCGAAACATGTAAAACATTTTATAAGCAAGCAAACAAACATTTTACAAACAGGCATGCTACAAAACATATCAAATAAACATGCCATCGCTTTATTCTACCAATTAATTCATTTTTTTCTACTGTCTTATCTAAATTTGATTAATGCTTATACCTCCAATGTAGTTCCTGGTTGAGAGGTCAGATTACTTTTATCATTAAACTCACTGAAGATCTAATCAGCAATAATCTAGATCAGATTTGGTCTACTTTAGTCTAATTTTTGAGAGAGCATGATTAGAAATTGAAGTCTTCAAAAAAGTTAGGAATTAAGAGACTGACATTTAGATTGTAATATTTTTTTTAATTGCCCAATAGAACTTGTAGTTCTATTATTTCGTTTTTAAAATTAACCCATTTTTTTGTGTTTGTCAATCAATTTAATATTCTCAAAAAAAATAAATAAATAAAGGAGCATTGTTGAAATTTCTGATGCTATTTTAGATTTGAAGACTATAACAACCTTTCCATAAACCTCCTGCAGGACATTGGAGGATGGCGGCAGGCAGGTTTTATATGTGGTTGTCTGGCTATGTGATGCAAAGGAATATTATTCTAGATCTGTATCCTAGACTAGATCTAAACTATAATTCACAAATACAAAAACATGACCTAATAAGGACTGCTAATAAAGTAATCAGCAAGACACAAAGATATGCTAAGACAAATTTTTACAAGTTCTCATCATTTCCCTCGGTTGATCATCATTCCAGACTAACACGCATAGGAGGTATATTATGTGAATCATCTTTTTTTAAATAACGTCTGTAT
>JAZGLO010002152.1:0-54553 GCA_036873155.1 Biomphalaria sudanica
TTCACATGTTTCAGATGTTTCGTATGTTTGACATGTTTAGGGTGTTTGACATGTTTCGGATGTTTCGAATGTTTGACATGTTTCTGGTGTTTGTTATGTTTTAAATGTTTCGTATGTTTGACATGTTTTGGAAAATTGACATTTTTCGGATGTTTCGTATGTTTGACATGTTTCGGGTGTTTGTTATGTTTCGGATGTTTCGTATGTTTGACATTTTTCGGGTTTTTGACATGTTTCGGATGTTTCGTATGTTTGACATGTTTCGGATGTTTGACATGTTTCAGATGTTTCGTATGTTTGACATGTTTCGGATGTTTCGTATGTTTGACATGTTTCGGGTGTTTGACATGTTTCAGATGTTTCGTATGTTTGACATGTTTCGGATGTTTCGTATGTTTGACATGTTTAGAGTGTTTGACATGTTTCGGATGTTTCGCATGTTTGACATGTTTTGGGTGTTTGACATGTTTCGGATGTTTCGTATGTTTGACATGTTTCAGGTGTTTGACATGTTTCGTATGTTTGACATGTTTCGGATGTTTCGTATGTTTGACATATTTCGGGTGTTTGACATGTTTCAGATGTCTCGTATGTTTGACATGTTTCGGATGTTTCGGATGTTTGACATGTTTGGGGTATTTGACATGTTTCGAATGTTTCGTATGTTTGACATGTTTCGGGTGTTTGACATGTTTAGAATGTTTCGTATGTTAGACATGTTTCGGGTGTTTCACATGTTTTGAATGTTTCGTATGTTTGACATGTTTTGGGTGTTTCACATGTTTCGGATGTTTCGTATGTATGACATGTTTCAGGTGTTTGACATGTTTTGTATGTTTCGTATGTTTGACATGTTTCGGATGTTTCGTATGTTTGACATGTTTCGGGTTTTTGACATGTTTCAGATGTTTCGTATGTTTGACATGTTTTGGGTGTTTGACATGTTTCGGATGTTTCGTTTGTTTGACATGTTTCGTATGTTTGACATGTTTCGGGTGTTTGACATGTTTTGGGTGTTTCACTAGTTTCGGATGTTCGTATGTTTGACGTGTTTCGGGTGTTTGACATGTTTCAGATGTTTCGTATTTTTGACATGTTTCGGATGTTTCGTATGTTTGACATGTCTAGAGTGTTTGACATGTTTCGGATGTTTCGTATGTTTAACATGTTACAAGTGTTTGACATGTTTCGGATGTCTCATATGTTTGACATGTTTAGGCTGTTTAACATGTTTCGGATGTTTGACATGTTTTGGATGTTTCGTATGTTTGACATATTTTGGGTGTTTGACATGTTTCGGATGTTTCGTATATTGACATGTTTCGGATGTTTAACATGTTTCGAATATTTTGTATGCTTGATATGTTTCGTATGTTTGACATGTTTCGGGTGTTTGACATGTTTCGGATGTTTCGTATGTTTGACATGTTTCGAGTGTTTGACATGTTTCGTATGTTTGACATTTTTGTCTATTTGCCATGTTTCGGGTGTTTGAAATGTTTTGGGTGTTTGACTAGTTTCGGATGTTTCGTATGTTTGACATGTTTCGGGTGTTTGACATGTTTCGAATGTTTCGTATGTTTGACATGTTTCGGGTGTTTGACATGTTTTGAATAATTCGTATGTTGGACATGTTTTAAGTATTTCACGTGTTTCGGATGTTTCGTATGTTTGACATGTTTCCGGTGTTTGACATAATTCAGATGTTTTGTATGTTTGACATGTTTCGGGTGTTTGACATGTTTCAAATGATTCGTATGTTTGACATGTTTTGGTGTTTGACATGTTTCAGATGTTTCGTATGTTTGTCATGTTTCGGATGTTTCGTATGTTTGACATGTTTCGGGTGTTTGACATGTTTCAGATGTTTCGTATTTTTGACATGTTTTGGATGTTTCGTATGTTTGACATGTTTAGAGTGTTTGACATGTTTCGGATGTTTCGTATGTTTGACATGTTTCGGGTGTTTGACATGTTTCAGGTGTTTAACATGTTTCGGATGTCTAATATGTTTGACATGTTTAGGCTGTTTAACATGTTTTGGATGTTTGACATGTTTCGGATGTTTCGTATATTGACATATTTCGGGTGTTTGACATGTTTCGAATGTTTCGTATATTGACATGTTTCGGATGTTTGACATGTTTCGAATGTTTTGTATGTTTGACATGTTTCGGGTGCTTGACATTTTTCGGATGTTTCGTATGTTTAACATGTTTCGGGTGTTTGTTATGTTTAAAATGTTTCGTATGTTTGACATGTTTTGGAAAATTGACATATTTCGAATGTTTCGTATGTTTGACATGTTTCGGGTGTTTGTTATGTTTCGGATGTTTCTTATGTTTAACAATTTTTGGATGTTTCGTATGTTTGACATGTTTCGGGTGTTTGACATGTTTCGGATGTTTCGTATGTTTGACATGTTTCGGATGTTTTGTATGTTAGACATGTTTCGGGTGTTTCACATATTTGAATGTTTCGTATGTTTGACATGTTTTGAGTGTTTCACATGTTTCAGATGTTTCGTATGTTTGACATGTTTAGGGTGTTTGACATGTTTCGGATGTTTCGAATGTTTGACATGTTTCTGGTGTTTGTTATGTTTTAAATGTTTCGTATGTTTGACATGTTTTGGAAAATTGACATTTTTCGGATGTTTCGTATGTTTGACATGTTTCGGGTGTTTGTTATGTTTCGGATGTTTCGTATGTTTGACATTTTTCGGGTTTTTGACATGTTTCGGATGTTTCGTATGTTTGACATGTTTCGGATGTTTGACATGTTTCAGATGTTTCGTATGTTTGACATGTTTCGGATGTTTCGTATGTTTGACATGTTTCGGGTGTTTGACATGTTTCAGATGTTTCGTATGTTTGACATGTTTTGGATGTTTCGTATGTTTGACATGTTTAGAGTGTTTGACATGTTTCGGATGTTTCGCATGTTTGACATGTTTGGGTGTTTGACATGTTTCGGATGTTTCGTATGTTTGACATGTTTCAGGTGTTTGACATGTTTCGTATGTTTGACATGTTTCGGATGTTTCGTATGTTTGACATATTTCGGGTGTTTGACATGTTTCAGATGTCTCGTATGTTTGACATGTTTCGGATGTTTCGGATGTTTGACATAGTTGGGGTAATTGACATGTTTCGAATGTTTCGTATGTTTGACATGTTTCGGGTGTTTGACATGTTTAGAATGTTTCGTATGTTAGACATGTTTCGGGTGTTTCACATGTTTTGAATGTTTCGTATGTTTGACATGTTTTGGGTGTTTCACATGTTTCGGATGTTTCGTATGTATGACATGTTTCAGGTGTTTGACATGTTTTGTATGTTTCGTATGTTTGACATGTTTCGGATGTTTCGTATGTTTGACATGTTTCGGGTTTTTGACATGTTTCAGATGTTTCGTATGTTTGACATGTTTTGGGTGTTTGACATGTTTCGGATGTTTCGTTTGTTTGACATGTTTCGTATGTTTGACATGTTTCGGGTGTTTGACATGTTTTGGGTGTTTCACTAGTTTCGGATGTTTCGTATGTTTGACGTGTTTCGGGTGTTTGACATGTTTCAGATGTTTCGTATTTTGACATGTTTCGGATGTTTCGTATGTTTGACATGTCTAGAGTGTTTGACATGTTTCGGATGTTTCGTATGTTTAACATGTTACAAGTGTTTGACATGTTTCGGATGTCTCATATGTTTGACATGTTTAGGCTGTTTAACATGTTTCGGATGTTTGACATGTTTGGATGTTTCGTATGTTTGACATATTTTGGGTGTTTGACATGTTTCGGATGTTTCGTATATTGACATGTTTCGGATGTTTAACATGTTTCGAATATTTTGTATGCTTGATATGTTTCGTATGTTTGACATATTTTGGGTGTTTGACATGTTTCGGATGTTTCGTATATTGACATGTTTCGGATGTTTAACATGTTTCGAATATTTTGTATGCTTGATATGTTTCGGGTGCTTGACATTTTTCAGATGTTTTGTATGTTTGACATGTTTCTGGTGTTTGTTATGTTTCAAATGTTTCGTATGTTTGACATGTTTTGGAAAATTGACATTTTTCGGATGTTTCGTATGTTTGACATGTTTCGGGTGTTTGTTATGTTTCGGATGTTTCGTATGTTTGACATTTTTCGGGTTTTTGACATGTTTCGGATGTTTCGTATGTTTGACATGTTTCGGATGTTTGACATGTTTCAGATGTTTCGTATGTTTGACATGTTTCGAATGTTTCGTATGTTTGACATGTTTCGGGTGTTTGACATGTTTCAGATGTTTCGTATGTTTGACATGTTTCGGATGTTTCGTATGTTTGACATGTTTAGAGTGTTTGACATGTTTCGGATGTTTCGCATGTTTGACATGTTTTGGGTGTTTGACATGTTTCGGATGTTTCGTATGTTTGACATGTTTCAGGTGTTTGACATGTTTCGTATGTTTGACATGTTTCGGATGTTTCGTATGTTTGACATATTTCGGGTGTTTGACATGTTTCAGATGTCTCGTATGTTTGACATGTTTCGGGTGTTTGACATGTTTCGGATGTTTCGTATGTTTCGTATGTTTGACATGTTTCGAGTGTTTGACATGTTTCGTATGTTTGACATTTTCGTCTATTTGCCATGTTTCGGGTGTTTGAAATGTTTTGGGTGTTTGACTAGTTTCGGATGTTTCGTATGTTTGACATGTTTCGGGTGTTTGACATGTTTCGAATGTTTCGTATGTTTGACATGTTTCGGGTGTTTGACATGTTTTGAATAATTCGTATGTTGGACATGTTTTAAGTATTTTACGTGTTTCGGATGTTTCGTATGTTTGACATGTTTCCGGTGTTTGACATAATTCAGATGTTTTGTATGTTTGACATGTTTCGGGTGTTTGACATGTTTCAAATGATTCGTATGTTTGACATGTTTTGGGTGTTTGACATGTTTCAGATGTTTCGTATGTTTGTCATGTTTCGGATGTTTCGTATGTTTGACATGTTTAGAGTGTTTGACATGTTTCGGATGTTTCGTATGTTTGACATGTTTCGGGTGTTTGACATGTTTCAGGTGTTTAACATGTTTCGGATGTCTAATATGTTTGACATGTTTAGGCTGTTTAACATGTTTTGGATGTTTGACATGTTTCGGATGTTTCGTATATTTGACATATTTCAGGTGTTTGACATGTTTCGAATGTTTCGTATATTGACATGTTTCGGATGTTTGACATGTTTCGAATGTTTTGTATGTTTGACATGTTTCGGGTGCTTGACATTTTTCGGATGTTTCGTATGTTTAACATGTTTCGGGTGTTTGTTATGTTTAAAATGTTTCGTATGTTTGACATGTTTTGGAAAATTGACATATTTCGAATGTTTCGTATGTTTGACATGTTTCGGGTGTTTGTTATGTTTCGGATGTTTCTTATGTTTAACAATTTTGGATGTTTCGTATGTTTGACATGTTTCGGGTGTTTGACATGTTTCGGATGTTTCGTATGTTTGACATGTTTCGGATGTTTCGTATGTTTGACATGTTTCGGGTGTTTGACATGTTTAGAATGTTTCGTATGTTAGACATGTTTCGGGTGTTTCACATGTTTTGAATATTTCGTATGTTTGACATGTTTTGGGTGTTTCACATGTTTCGGATGTTTCGTATGTATGACATGTTTCAGGTGTTTGACATGTTTTGTATGTTTCGTATGTTTGACATGTTTCGGATGTTTCGTATGTTTGACATGTTTCGGGTTTTTGACATGTTTCAGATGTTTCGTATGTTTGACATGTTTTGGGTGTTTGACATGTTTCGGATGTTTCGTTTGTTTGACATGTTTCGTATGTTTGACATGTTTCGGGTGTTTGACATGTTTTAGGTGTTTCACTAGTTTCGGATGTTTCGTATGTTTGACGTGTTTCGGGTGTTTGACATGTTTCTAATGTTTCGTATTTTTGACATGTTTCGGGTGTTTGACATGTTTCGGATGTTTCGTATGTTTGACATGTTTCGAGTGTTTGACATGTTTCGTATGTTTGACATTTTCGTCTATTTGCCATGTTTCGGGTGTTTGAAATGTTTTGGGTGTTTGACTAGTTTCGGATGTTTCGTATGTTTGACATGTTTCGGGTGTTTGACATGTTTCGAATGTTTCGTATGTTTGACATGTTTCGGGTGTTTGACATGTTTTGAATAATTCGTATGTTGGACATGTTTTAAGTATTTTACGTGTTTCGGATGTTTCGTATGTTTGACATGTTTCCGGTGTTTGACATAATTCAGATGTTTTGTATGTTTGACATGTTTCGGGTGTTTGACATGTTTCAAATGATTCGTATGTTTGACATGTTTTGGGTGTTTGACATGTTTCAGATGTTTCGTATGTTTGTCATGTTTCGGATGTTTCGTATGTTTGACATGTTTCGGGTGTTTGACATGTTTCAGATGTTTCGTATTTTTGACATGTTTCGGATGTTTCGTATGTTTGACATGTCTAGAGTGTTTGACATGTTTCGGATGTTTCGTATGTTTAAAATGTTACAAGTGTTTGACATGTTTCGGATGTCTCATATGTTTGACATGTTTAGGCTGTTTAACATGTTTCGGATGTTTGACATGTTTCGGATGTTTCGTATGTTTGACATATTTTGGGTGTTTGACATGTTTCGGATGTTTCGTATATTGACATGTTTCGGATGTTTAACATGTTTCGAATATTTTGTATGCTTGATATGTTTCGTATGTTTGACATATTTTGGGTGTTTGACATGTTTCGGATGTTTCGTATATTGACATGTTTCGGATGTTTAACATGTTTCGAATATTTTGTATGCTTGATATGTTTCGGGTGCTTGACATTTTTCAGATGTTTTGTATGTTTGACATTTTTCTGGTGTTTGTTATGTTTCAAATGTTTCGTATGTTTGACATGTTTTGGAAAATTGACATTTTTCGGATGTTTCGTATGTTTGACATGTTTCGGGTGTTTGTTATGTTTCGGATGTTTCGTATGTTTGACATTTTTCGGGTTTTTGACATGTTTAGAATGTTTCGTATGTTAGACATGTTTCGGGTGTTTCACATGTTTTGAATGTTTCGTATGTTTGACATGTTTTGGGTGTTTCACATGTTCGGATGTTTCGTATGTATGACATGTTTCAGGTGTTTGACATGTTTTGTATGTTTCGTATGTTTGACATGTTCGGATGTTTCGTATGTTTGACATGTTTCGGGTTTTTGACATGTTTCAGATGTTTCGTATGTTTGACATGTTTAGGGTGTTTGACATGTTTCGGATGTTTCGTTTGTTTGACATGTTTCGTATGTTTGACATGTTTCGGGTGTTTGACATGTTTTGGGTGTTTCACTAGTTTCGGATGTTTCGTATGTTTGACGTGTTTCGGGTGTTTGACATGTTTCAGATGTTTCGTATTTTTGACATGTTTCGGATGTTTCGTATGTTTGACATGTCTAGAGTGTTTGACATGTTTCGGATGTTCGTATGTTTAACATGTTACAAGTGTTTGACATGTTTCGGATGTCTCATATGTTTGACATGTTTAGGCTGTTTAACATGTTTCGGATGTTTGACATGTTTCGGATGTTTCGTATGTTTGACATATTTTGGGTGTTTGACATGTTTCGGATGTTTCGTATATTGACATGTTTCGGATGTTTAACATGTTTTGAATATTTTGTATGCTTGATATGTTTCGTATGTTTGACATATTTTGGGTGTTGACATGTTTCGGATGTTTCGTATATTGACATGTTTCGGATGTTTAACATGTTTCGAATATTTGTATGCTTGATATGTTTCGGGTGCTTGACATTTTTCAGATGTTTTGTATGTTTGACATGTTTCTGGTGTTTGTTATGTTTCAAATGTTTCGTATGTTTGACATGTTTGGAAAATTGACATTTTTCGGATGTTTCGTATGTTTGACATGTTTCGGGTGTTTGTTATGTTTCGGATGTTTCGTATGTTTGACATTTTTCGGGTTTTTGACATGTTTCGGATGTTTCGTATGTTTGACATGTTTCGGATGTTTGACATGTTTCAGATGTTTCGTATGTTTGACATGTTTCGAATGTTTCGTATGTTTGACATGTTTCGGGTGTTTGACATGTTTCAGATGTTTCGTATGTTTGACATGTTTCGGATGTTTCGTATGTTTGACATGTTTAGAGTGTTTGACATGTTTCGGATGTTTCGCATGTTTGACATGTTTTGGGTGTTTGACATGTTTCGGATGTTTCGTATGTTTGACATGTTTCAGGTGTTTGACATGTTTCGTATGTTTGACATGTTTCGGATGTTTCGTATGTTTGACATATTTCGGGTGTTTGACATGTTTCAGATGTCTCGTATGTTTGACATGTTTCGGGTGTTTGACATGTTTCGGATGTTTCGTATGTTTGACATGTTCGAGTGTTTGACATGTTTCGTATGTTTGACATTTTCGTCTATTTGCCATGTTTCGGGTGTTTGAAATGTTTTGGGTGTTTGACTAGTTTCGGATGTTTCGTATGTTTGACATGTTTCGGGTGTTTGACATTTTTCGAATTTTTCATATGTTTGACATGTTTCGGGTGTTTGACATGTTTTGAATAATTCGTATGTTGGACATGTTTTAAGTATTTCACGTGTTTCGGATGTTTCGTATGTTTGACATGTTTCCGGTGTTTGACATAATTCAGATGTTTTGTATGTTTGACATGTTTCGGGTGTTTGACATGTTTCAAATGATTCGTATGTTTGACATGTTTTGGGTGTTTGACATGTTTCAGATGTTTCGTATGTTTGTCATGTTTCGGATGTTTCGTATGTTTGACATGTTTCGGGTGTTTGACATGTTTCAGATGTTTCGTATTTTTGACATGTTTCGGATGTTTCGTATGTTTGACATGTTTAGAGTGTTTGACATGTTTCGGATGTTTCGTATGTTTGACATGTTTCGGGTGTTTGACATGTTTCAGGTGTTTAACATGTTTCGGATGTCTAATATGTTTGACATGTTTAGGCTGTTTAACATGTTTTGGATGTTTGACATGTTTCGGATGTTTCGTATATTTGACATATTTCGGGTGTTTGACATGTTTCGAATGTTTCGTATATTGACATGTTTCGGATGTTTGACATGTTTCGAATGTTTTGTATGTTTGACATGTTTCGGGTGCTTGACATTTTTCGGATGTTTCGTATGTTTAACATGTTTCGGGTGTTTGTTATGTTTAAATGTTTCGTATGTTTGACATGTTTTGGAAAATTGACATATTTCGAATGTTTCGTATGTTTGACATGTTTCGGGTGTTTGTTATGTTTCGGATGTTTCTTATGTTTAACAATTTTTGGATGTTTCGTATGTTTGACATGTTTCGGGTGTTTGACATGTTTCGGATGTTTCGTATGTTTGACATGTTTCGGATGTTTCGTATGTTAGACATGTTTCGGGTGTTTCACATATTTGAATGTTTCGTATGTTTGACATGTTTTGGGTGTTTGACATGTTTTGGATGTTTCGTATGTATGACATGTTTCAGGTGTTTGACATGTTTTGTATGTTTCGTATGTTCGACATGTTTCAGATGTTTCGTATGTTTGACATGTTTCGGGTGTTTGACATGTTTCGGATGTTTCGTATGTTTGACATGTTTCGTATGTTTGACATGTTTCGGGTGTTTGACATGTTTTGGGTGTTTGACTAGTTTCGGATGTTTCGTATGTTTGACATGTTTTGGGTGTTTGACATGTTTCGGATGTTTGACATGTTTCGGATGTTTCGTATGTTTGACATGTTTCGGGTGTTTGATATGTTTTGGGCGTTTGACATGTTTCGGATGTTTCGTATGTTTGACATGTTTCAGGTGTTTGACATGTTTTGTATGTTTCGTATGTTTGACATGTTTCGGATGTTTCGTATGTTTGACATGTTTCGAGTGTTTGACATGTTTCGGATGTTTCGTATGTTTAACATGTTTCGTATATTTTACATGTTTCGTATGTTTGACATGTTTCGGGTGTTTGACATGTTTTAGGTGTTTGACTTGTTTCGGATGTTTTGTATGTTTGACATATTTTAAGTGTTTGACATGTTTCGGATATTTCGTATGTTTGATATGTTTCGGGTGTTTGTCAATTTTGGGATGTTTCGTATGTTTGACATGTTTCGAATGTCTGACATGTTTCTGGTGTTTGACATGTTTCGGGTGTTTGACATATTTTGGGTGTTTAACTTGTTTCGGATGCTTTGTATGTTTGAAATGTTTCGAATGTTTGACATGTTTAGGTTGCTTGACATGTTTCGGATGTTTGGTATGTTTGACATACTTCGGGTGTTTCGTATGTTTGACATGTTTCGGGTGTCTGACATTTTTCGGATGTTTCGTATGTTTGACATTTTTCGGGTTTTGACATGTTTCGGATTTTTGACATGTTTCGGATGTTTCGTATGTTTGACATGTTTCGGATGTTCGTATGTTTGACATGTTTCGGGTGTTTGACATGTTTCGGATGTTTCGTATGTTTGACATGTTTCGGATGTTTCGGATGTTTGACATGTTTTGGGTGTTTGACATGTTTCGGATGTTTCGTATGTTTGACATGTTTAGGGTGTTTGACATGTTTCGAATGTTTCGTATATTAGACATGTTTCGGGTGTTTCACATGTTTTGAATGTTTCGTATGTTTGACCTGTTTTGGGTGTTTCACATGTTTCGGATGTTTCGTATGTATGACATGTTTCAGGTGTTTGACATGTTTTGAATGTTTCGTATGTTTGACATGTTTCGGATGTTTCGTATGTTTGACATGTTTCGAATGTTTGACATGTTTCAGATGTTTCGTATGTTTGACATGTTTCGGGTGTTTGACATGTTTCAGATGTTTCGTATGTTTGACATGTTTGGATGTTTCGTATGTTTGACATGTTTAGAGTGTTTGACATGTTTCGGATGTTTCGTATGTTTGACATGTTTCGGATGTTTCGTATGTTTGACATGTTTCGGGTGTTTGTTATGTTTCAAATGTTTCATATGTTTGACATGTTTTGGAAAATTGACATTTTCGGATGTTTCGTATGTTTGACATGTTTTGGGTGTTTGTTATGTTTTGAATGTTTCGTAAGTTTGACATGTTTCGATTGTTTGACATGTTTCGGATGTTTCGTATGTTTAACATGTTTCGTATATTTTACATGTTTCGTATGTTTGACATGTTTCGGGTGTTTGACATGTTTTAGGTGTTTGACTTGTTTCGGATGTTTTGTATGTTTGACATATTTTAAGTGTTTGACATGTTTCGGATATTTCGTATGTTTGATATGTTTCGGGTGTTTGTCAATTTTGGGATGTTTCGTATGTTTGACATGTTTCGAATGTCTGACATGTTTCTGGTGTTTGACATGTTTCGGGTGTTTGACATATTTTGGGTGTTTAACTTGTTTCGGATGCTTTGTATGTTTGACATGTTTCGAATGTTTGACATGTTTAGGTTGCTTGACATGTTTCGGATGTTTGGTATGTTTGACATACTTCGGGTGTTTCGTATGTTTGACATGTTTCGGGTGTCTGACATTTTTCGGATGTTTCGTATGTTTGACATTTTTCGGGTTTTTGACATGTTTCGGATTTTTGACATGTTCGGATGTTTCGTATGTTTGACATGTTTCGGATGTTTCGTATGTTTGACATGTTTCGGGTGTTTGACATGTTTCGGATGTTTCGTATGTTTGACATGTTTCGGATGTTTCGGATGTTTGACATGTTTTGGGTGTTTGACATGTTTCGGATGTTTCGTATGTTTGACATGTTTAGGGTGTTTGACATGTTTCGAATGTTTCGTATATTAGACATGTTTCGGGTGTTTCACATGTTTTGAATGTTTCGTATGTTTGACCTGTTTTGGGTGTTTCACATGTTTCGGATGTTTCGTATGTATGACATGTTTCAGGTGTTTGACATGTTTTGAATGTTTCGTATGTTTGACATGTTTCGGATGTTTCGTATGTTTGACATGTTTCGAATGTTTGACATGTTTCAGATGTTTCGTATGTTTGACATGTTTCGGATGTTTCGTATGTTTCGTATGTTTGACATGTTTCGAGTGTTTGACATGTTTCGTATGTTTGACATTTTCGTCTATTTGCCATGTTTCGGGTGTTTGAAATGTTTTGGGTGTTTGACTAGTTTCGGATGTTTCGTATGTTTGACATGTTTCGGGTGTTTGACATGTTTCGAATGTTTCGTATGTTTGACATGTTTCGGGTGTTTGACATGTTTTGAATAATTCGTATGTTGGACATGTTTTAAGTATTTTACGTGTTTCGGATGTTTCGTATGTTTGACATGTTTCCGGTGTTTGACATAATTCAGATGTTTTGTATGTTTGACATGTTTCGGGTGTTTGACATGTTTCAAATGATTCGTATGTTTGACATGTTTTGGGTGTTTGACATGTTTCAGATGTTTCGTATGTTTGTCATGTTTCGGATGTTTCGTATGTTTGACATGTTTAGAGTGTTTGACATGTTTCGGATGTTTCGTATGTTTGACATGTTTCGGGTGTTTGACATGTTTCAGGTGTTTAACATGTTTCGGATGTCTAATATGTTTGACATGTTTAGGCTGTTTAACATGTTTTGGATGTTTGACATGTTTCGGATGTTTCGTATATTTGACATATTTCGGGTGTTTGACATGTTTCGAATGTTTCGTATATTGACATGTTTCGGATGTTTGACATGTTTCGAATGTTTTGTATGTTTGACATGTTTCGGGTGCTTGACATTTTTCGGATGTTTCGTATGTTTAACATGTTTCGGGTGTTTGTTATGTTTAAAATGTTTCGTATGTTTGACATGTTTTGGAAAATTGACATATTTCGAATGTTTCGTATGTTTGACATGTTTCGGGTGTTTGTTATGTTTCGGATGTTTCTTATGTTTAACAATTTTTGGATGTTTCGTATGTTTGACATGTTTCGGGTGTTTGACATGTTTCGGATGTTTCGTATGTTTGACATGTTTCGGATGTTTCGTATGTTTGACATGTTTCGGGTGTTTGACATGTTTAGAATGTTTCGTATGTTAGACATGTTTCGGGTGTTTCACATGTTTTGAATATTTCGTATGTTTGACATGTTTTGGGTGTTTCACATGTTTCGGATGTTTCGTATGTATGACATGTTTCAGGTGTTTGACATGTTTTGTATGTTTCGTATGTTTGACATGTTTCGGATGTTTCGTATGTTTGACATGTTTCGGGTTTTTGACATGTTTCAGATGTTTCGTATGTTTGACATGTTTTGGGTGTTTGACATGTTTCGGATGTTTCGTTTGTTTGACATGTTTCGTATGTTTGACATGTTTCGGGTGTTTGACATGTTTTAGGTGTTTCACTAGTTTCGGATGTTTCGTATGTTTGACGTGTTTCGGGTGTTTGACATGTTTCTAATGTTTCGTATTTTTGACATGTTTCGGGTGTTTGACATGTTTCGGATGTTTCGTATGTTTGACATGTTTCGAGTGTTTGACATGTTTCGTATGTTTGACATTTTCGTCTATTTGCCATGTTTCGGGTGTTTGAAATGTTTTGGGTGTTTGACTAGTTTCGGATGTTTCGTATGTTTGACATGTTTCGGGTGTTTGACATGTTTCGAATGTTTCGTATGTTTGACATGTTTCGGGTGTTTGACATGTTTTGAATAATTCGTATGTTGGACATGTTTTAAGTATTTTACGTGTTTCGGATGTTTCGTATGTTTGACATGTTTCCGGTGTTTGACATAATTCAGATGTTTTGTATGTTTGACATGTTTCGGGTGTTTGACATGTTTCAAATGATTCGTATGTTTGACATGTTTTGGGTGTTTGACATGTTTCAGATGTTTCGTATGTTTGTCATGTTTCGGATGTTTCGTATGTTTGACATGTTTCGGGTGTTTGACATGTTTCAGATGTTTCGTATTTTTGACATGTTTCGGATGTTTCGTATGTTTGACATGTCTAGAGTGTTTGACATGTTTCGGATGTTTCGTATGTTTAAAATGTTACAAGTGTTTGACATGTTTCGGATGTCTCATATGTTTGACATGTTTAGGCTGTTTAACATGTTTCGGATGTTTGACATGTTTCGGATGTTTCGTATGTTTGACATATTTTGGGTGTTTGACATGTTTCGGATGTTTCGTATATTGACATGTTTCGGATGTTTAACATGTTTCGAATATTTTGTATGCTTGATATGTTTCGTATGTTTGACATATTTTGGGTGTTTGACATGTTTCGGATGTTTCGTATATTGACATGTTTCGGATGTTTAACATGTTTCGAATATTTTGTATGCTTGATATGTTTCGGGTGCTTGACATTTTTCAGATGTTTTGTATGTTTGACATTTTTCTGGTGTTTGTTATGTTTCAAATGTTTCGTATGTTTGACATGTTTTGGAAAATTGACATTTTTCGGATGTTTCGTATGTTTGACATGTTTCGGGTGTTTGTTATGTTTCGGATGTTTCGTATGTTTGACATTTTTCGGGTTTTTGACATGTTTAGAATGTTTCGTATGTTAGACATGTTTCGGGTGTTTCACATGTTTTGAATGTTTCGTATGTTTGACATGTTTTGGGTGTTTCACATGTTTCGGATGTTTCGTATGTATGACATGTTTCAGGTGTTTGACATGTTTTGTATGTTTCGTATGTTTGACATGTTTCGGATGTTTCGTATGTTTGACATGTTTCGGGTTTTTGACATGTTTCAGATGTTTCGTATGTTTGACATATTTTGGGTGTTTGACATGTTTCGGATGTTTCGTATATTGACATGTTTCGGATGTTTAACATGTTTCGAATATTTTGTATGCTTGATATGTTTCGTATGTTTGACATATTTTGGGTGTTTGACATGTTTCGGATGTTTCGTATATTGACATGTTTCGGATGTTTAACATGTTTCGAATATTTTGTATGCTTGATATGTTTCGGGTGCTTGACATTTTTCAGATGTTTTGTATGTTTGACATTTTTCTGGTGTTTGTTATGTTTCAAATGTTTCGTATGTTTGACATGTTTTGGAAAATTGACATTTTTCGGATGTTTCGTATGTTTGACATGTTTCGGGTGTTTGTTATGTTTCGGATGTTTCGTATGTTTGACATTTTTCGGGTTTTTGACATGTTTAGAATGTTTCGTATGTTAGACATGTTTCGGGTGTTTCACATGTTTTGAATGTTTCGTATGTTTGACATGTTTTGGGTGTTTCACATGTTTCGGATGTTTCGTATGTATGACATGTTTCAGGTGTTTGACATGTTTTGTATGTTTCGTATGTTTGACATGTTTCGGATGTTTCGTATGTTTGACATGTTTCGGGTTTTTGACATGTTTCAGATGTTTCGTATGTTTGACATGTTTAGGGTGTTTGACATGTTTCGGATGTTTCGTTTGTTTGACATGTTTCGTATGTTTGACATGTTTCGGGTGTTTGACATGTTTTGGGTGTTTCACTAGTTTCGGATGTTTCGTATGTTTGACGTGTTTCGGGTGTTTGACATGTTTCAGATGTTTCGTATTTTTGACATGTTTCGGATGTTTCGTATGTTTGACATGTCTAGAGTGTTTGACATGTTTCGGATGTTTCGTATGTTTAACATGTTACAAGTGTTTGACATGTTTCGGATGTCTCATATGTTTGACATGTTTAGGCTGTTTAACATGTTTCGGATGTTTGACATGTTTCGGATGTTTCGTATGTTTGACATATTTTGGGTGTTTGACATGTTTCGGATGTTTCGTATATTGACATGTTTCGGATGTTTAACATGTTTTGAATATTTTGTATGCTTGATATGTTTCGTATGTTTGACATATTTTGGGTGTTTGACATGTTTCGGATGTTTCGTATATTGACATGTTTCGGATGTTTAACATGTTTCGAATATTTTGTATGCTTGATATGTTTCGGGTGCTTGACATTTTTCAGATGTTTTGTATGTTTGACATGTTTCTGGTGTTTGTTATGTTTCAAATGTTTCGTATGTTTGACATGTTTTGGAAAATTGACATTTTTCGGATGTTTCGTATGTTTGACATGTTTCGGGTGTTTGTTATGTTTCGGATGTTTCGTATGTTTGACATTTTTCGGGTTTTTGACATGTTTAGAATGTTTCGTATGTTAGACATGTTTCGGGTGTTTCACATGTTTTGAATGTTTCGTATGTTTGACATGTTTTGGGTGTTTCACATGTTTCGGATGTTTCGTATGTATGACATGTTTCAGGTGTTTGACATGTTTTGTATGTTTCGTATGTTTGACATGTTTCGGATGTTTCGTATGTTTGACATGTTTCGGGTTTTTGACATGTTTCAGATGTTTCGTATGTTTGACATGTTTAGGGTGTTTGACATGTTTCGGATGTTTCGTTTGTTTGACATGTTTCGTATGTTTGACATGTTTCGGGTGTTTGACATGTTTTGGGTGTTTCACTAGTTTCGGATGTTTCGTATGTTTGACGTGTTTCGGGTGTTTGACATGTTTCAGATGTTTCGTATTTTTGACATGTTTCGGATGTTTCGTATGTTTGACATGTCTAGAGTGTTTGACATGTTTCGGATGTTTCGTATGTTTAACATGTTACAAGTGTTTGACATGTTTCGGATGTCTCATATGTTTGACATGTTTAGGCTGTTTAACATGTTTCGGATGTTTGACATGTTTCGGATGTTTCGTATGTTTGACATATTTTGGGTGTTTGACATGTTTCGGATGTTTCGTATATTGACATGTTTCGGATGTTTAACATGTTTTGAATATTTTTTATGCTTGATATGTTTCGTATGTTTGACATATTTTGGGTGTTTGACATGTTTCGGATGTTTCGTATATTGACATGTTTCGGATGTTTAACATGTTTCGAATATTTTGTATGCTTGATATGTTTCGGGTGCTTGACATTTTTCAGATGTTTTGTATGTTTGACATGTTTCTGGTGTTTGTTATGTTTCAAATGTTTCGTATGTTTGACATGTTTTGGAAAATTGACATTTTTCGGATGTTTCGTATGTTTGACATGTTTCGGGTGTTTGTTATGTTTCGGATGTTTCGTATGTTTGACATTTTTCGGGTTTTTGACATGTTTCGGATGTTTCGTATGTTTGACATGTTTCGGATGTTTGACATGTTTCAGATGTTTCGTATGTTTGACATGTTTCGAATGTTTCGTATGTTTGACATGTTTCGGGTGTTTGACATGTTTCAGATGTTTCGTATGTTTGACATGTTTCGGATGTTTCGTATGTTTGACATGTTTAGAGTGTTTGACATGTTTCGGATGTTTCGCATGTTTGACATGTTTTGGGTGTTTGACATGTTTCGGATGTTTCGTATGTTTGACATGTTTCGGATGTTTCGGATGTTTGACATGTTTTGGGTGTTTGACATGTTTCGGATGTTTCGTATGTTTGACATGTTTAGGGTGTTTGACATGTTTCGAATGTTTCGTATATTAGACATGTTTCGGCTGTTTCACATGTTTTGAATGTTTCGTATGTTTGACCTGTTTTGGGTGTTTCACATGTTTCGGATGTTTCGTATGTATGACATGTTTCAGGTGTTTGACATGTTTTGAATGTTTCGTATGTTTGACATGTTTCGGATGTTTCGTATGTTTGACATGTTTCGAATGTTTGACATGTTTCAGATGTTTCGTATGTTTGACATGTTTCGGGTGTTTGACATGTTTCAGATGTTTCGTATGTTTGACATGTTTTGGATGTTTCGTATGTTTGACATGTTTAGAGTGTTTGACATGTTTCGGATGTTTCGTATGTTTGACATGTTTCGGATGTTTCGTATGTTTGACATGTTTCGGGTGTTTGTTATGTTTCAAATGTTTCATATGTTTGACATGTTTTGGAAAATTGACATTTTTCGGATGTTTCGTATGTTTGACATGTTTTGGGTGTTTGTTATGTTTTGAATGTTTCGTAAGTTTGACATGTTTCGATTGTTTGACATGTTTCGGATGTTTCGTATGTTTAACATGTTTCGTATATTTTACATGTTTCGTATGTTTGACATGTTTCGGGTGTTTGACATGTTTTAGGTGTTTGACTTGTTTCGGATGTTTTGTATGTTTGACATATTTTAAGTGTTTGACATGTTTCGGATATTTCGTATGTTTGATATGTTTCGGGTGTTTGTCAATTTTGGGATGTTTCGTATGTTTGACATGTTTCGAATGTCTGACATGTTTCTGGTGTTTGACATGTTTCGGGTGTTTGACATATTTTGGGTGTTTAACTTGTTTCGGATGCTTTGTATGTTTGACATGTTTCGAATGTTGACATGTTTAGGTTGCTTGACATGTTTCGGATGTTTGGTATGTTTGACATACTTCGGGTGTTTCGTATGTTTGACATGTTTCGGGTGTCTGACATTTTTCGGATGTTTCGTATGTTTGACATTTTTCGGGTTTTTGACATGTTTCGGATTTTTGACATGTTTCGGATGTTTCGTATGTTTGACATGTTTCGGATGTTTCGTATGTTTGACATGTTTCGGGTGTTTGACATGTTTCGGATGTTTCGTATGTTTGACATGTTTCGGATGTTTCGGATGTTTGACATGTTTTGGGTGTTTGACATGTTTCGGATGTTTCGTATGTTTGACATGTTTAGGGTGTTTGACATGTTTCGAATGTTTCGTATATTAGACATGTTTCGGGTGTTTCACATGTTTTGAATGTTTCGTATGTTTGACCTGTTTTGGGTGTTTCACATGTTTCGGATGTTTCGTATGTATGACATGTTTCAGGTGTTTGACATGTTTTGAATGTTTCGTATGTTTGACATGTTTCGGATGTTTCGTATGTTTGACATGTTTCGAATGTTTGACATGTTTCAGATGTTTCGTATGTTTGACATGTTTCGGGTGTTTGACATGTTTCAGATGTTTCGTATGTTTGACATGTTTTGGATGTTTCGTATGTTTGACATGTTTAGAGTGTTTGACATGTTTCGGATGTTTCGTATGTTTGACATGTTTCGGATGTTTCGTATGTTTGACATGTTTCGGGTGTTTGACATGTTTCGGATGTTTTGTATGTTTAACATGTTTCGGGTTTTTGACATGTTTCAGATGTTTCGTATGTTTGACATGTTTCGTATGTTTGACATGTTTAGAGTGTTTGACATGTTTCGGATGTTTCGTATGTTTGACATGTTTCAGGTGTTTGACATGTTTCGGATGTCTCATATGTTTGACTTGTTTAGGCTGTTTAACATGTTTCGGATGTTTGACATGTTTTGGATGTTTCGTATCTTTGACATATTACGGGTGTTTGACATGTTTCGGATGTTTTGTATATTGACATGTTTCGGATGTTTAACATGTTTCGAATGTTTTGTATGTTTGACATGTTTCGGGTTTTTGACATGTTTCGGATGTTTCGTATGTTTGACATGTTTCGGATGTTTCGTATGTTTGACATGTTTCGGGTGTTTGACATGTTTCGGATG
Source organism: Biomphalaria sudanica (assembly GCA_036873155.1). NCBI lineage: Eukaryota > Metazoa > Mollusca > Gastropoda > Planorbidae > Biomphalaria > Biomphalaria sudanica. Next base: position 19,526 of record JAZGLO010002152.1, read on the forward strand.
TTTCGTATGTTTGACATGTTTCGGATGTTTCGGATGTTTGACATGTTTGGGGTATTTGACATGTTTCGAATGTTTCGTATGTTTGACATGTTTCGGGTGTTTGACATGTTTAGAATGTTTCGTATGTTAGACATGTTTCGGGTGTTTCACATGTTTTGAATGTTTCGTATGTTTGACATGTTTTGGGTGTTTCACATGTTTCGGATGTTTCGTATGTATGACATGTTTCAGGTGTTTGACATGTTTTGTATGTTTCGTATGTTTGACATGTTTCGGATGTTTCGTATGTTTGACATGTTTCGGGTTTTTGACATGTTTCAGATGTTTCGTATGTTTGACATGTTTTGGGTGTTTGACATGTTTCGGATGTTTCGTTTGTTTGACATGTTTCGTATGTTTGACATGTTTCGGGTGTTTGACATGTTTTGGGTGTTTCACTAGTTTCGGATGTTTCGTATGTTTGACGTGTTTCGGGTGTTTGACATGTTTCAGATGTTTCGTATTTTTGACATGTTTCGGATGTTTCGTATGTTTGACATGTCTAGAGTGTTTGACATGTTTCGGATGTTTCGTATGTTTAAAATGTTACAAGTGTTTGACATGTTTCGGATGTCTCATATGTTTGATATGTTTAGGCTGTTTAACATGTTTCGGATGTTTGACATGTTTCGGATGTTTCGTATGTTTGACATATTTTGGGTGTTTGACATGTTTCGGATGTTTCGTATATTGACATGTTTCGGATGTTTAACATGTTTCGAATATTTTGTATGCTTGATATGTTTCGTATGTTTGACATATTTTGGGTGTTTGACATGTTTCGGATGTTTCGTATATTGACATGTTTCGGATGTTTAACATGTTTCGAATATTTTGTATGCTTGATATGTTTCGGGTGCTTGACATTTTTCAGATGTTTTGTATGTTTGACATTTTTCTGGTGTTTGTTATGTTTCAAATGTTTCGTATGTTTGACATGTTTTGGAAAATTGACATTTTTCGGATGTTTCGTATGTTTGACATGTTTCGGGTGTTTGTTATGTTTCGGATGTTTCGTATGTTTGACATTTTTCGGGTTTTTGACATGTTTAGAATGTTTCGTATGTTAGACATGTTTCGGGTGTTTGACATGTTTTGTATGTTTCGTATGTTTGACATGTTTCGGATGTTTCGTATGTTTGACATGTTTCGGGTTTTTGACATGTTTCAGATGTTTCGTATGTTTGACATGTTTTGGGTGTTTGACATGTTTTGGATGTTTCGTTTGTTTGACATGTTTCGTATGTTTGACATGTTTCGGGTGTTTGACATGTTTTGGGTGTTTCACTAGTTTCGGATGTTTCGTATGTTTGACGTGTTTCGGGTGTTTGACATGTTTCAGATGTTTCGTATTTTTGACATGTTTCGGATGTTTCGTATGTTTGACATGTCTAGAGTGTTTGACATGTTTCGGATGTTTCGTATGTTTAACATGTTACAAGTGTTTGACATGTTTCGGATGTCTCATATGTTTGACATGTTAAGCTGTTTAACATGTTTCGGATGTTTGACATGTTTCGGATGTTTCGTATGTTTGACATATTTTGGGTGTTTGACATGTTTCGGATGTTTCGTATATTGACATGTTTCGGATGTTTAACATGTTTTGAATATTTTGTATGCTTGATATGTTTCGTATGTTTGACATATTTTGGGTGTTTGACATGTTTCGGATGTTTCGTATATTGACATGTTTCGGATGTTTAACATGTTTCGAATATTTTGTATGCTTGATATGTTTCGGGTGCTTGACATTTTTCAGATGTTTTGTATGTTTGACATTTTTCTGGTGTTTGTTATGTTTCAAATGTTTCGTATGTTTGACATGTTTTGGAAAATTGACATTTTTCGGATGTTTCGTATGTTTGACATGTTTCGGGTGTTTGTTATGTTTCGGATGTTTCGTATGTTTGACATTTTTCGGGTTTTTGACATGTTTCGGATGTTTCGTATGTTTGACATGTTTCGGATGTTTGACATGTTTCAGATGTTTCGTATGTTTGACATGTTTCGAATGTTTCGTATGTTTGACATGTTTCGGGTGTTTGACATGTTTCAGATGTTTCGTATGTTTGACATGTTTCGGATGTTTCGTATGTTTGACATGTTTAGAGTGTTTGACATGTTTCGGATGTTTCGCATGTTTGACATGTTTTGGGTGTTTGACATGTTTCGGATGTTTCGTATGTTTGACATGTTTCAGGTGTTTGACATGTTTCGTATGTTTGACATGTTTCGGATGTTTCGTATGTTTGACATATTTCGGGTGTTTGACATGTTTCAGATGTCTCGTATGTTTGACATGTTTCGGGTGTTTGACATGTTTCGGATGTTTCGTATGTTTGACATGTTTCGAGTGTTTGACATGTTTCGTATGTTTGACATTTTCGTCTATTTGCCATGTTTCGGGTGTTTGAAATGTTTTGGGTGTTTGACTAGTTTCGGATGTTTCGTATGTTTGACATGTTTCGGGTGTTTGACATGTTTCGAATGTTTCGTATGTTTGACATGTTTCGGGTGTTTGACATGTTTTGAATAATTCGTATGTTGGACATGTTTTAAGTATTTCACGTGTTTCGGATGTTTCGTATGTTTGACATGTTTCCGGTGTTTGACATAATTCAGATGTTTTGTATGTTTGACATGTTTCGGGTGTTTGACATGTTTCAAATGATTCGTATGTTTGACATGTTTTGGGTGTTTGACATGTTTCAGATGTTTCGTATGTTTGTCATGTTTCGGATGTTTCGTATGTTTGACATGTTTCGGGTGTTTGACATGTTTCAGATGTTTCGTATTTTTGACATGTTTCGGATGTTTCGTATGTTTGACATGTTTAGAGTGTTTGACATGTTTCGGATGTTTCGTATGTTTGACATGTTTCGGGTGTTTGACATGTTTCAGGTGTTTAACATGTTTCGGATGTCTAATATGTTTGACATGTTTAGGCTGTTTAACATGTTTTGGATGTTTGACATGTTTCGGATGTTTCGTATATTTGACATATTTCGGGTGTTTGACATGTTTCGAATGTTTCGTATATTGACATGTTTCGGATGTTTGACATGTTTCGAATGTTTTGTATGTTTGACATGTTTCGGGTGCTTGACATTTTTCGGATGTTTCGTATGTTTAACATGTTTCGGGTGTTTGTTATGTTTAAAATGTTTCGTATGTTTGACATGTTTTGGAAAATTGACATATTTCGAATGTTTCGTATGTTTGACATGTTTCGGGTGTTTGTTATGTTTCGGATGTTTCTTATGTTTAACAATTTTTGGATGTTTCGTATGTTTGACATGTTTCGGGTGTTTTACATGTTTCGGATGTTTCGTATGTTTGACATGTTTCGGATGTTTCGTATGTTAGACATGTTTCGGGTGTTTCACATATTTGAATGTTTCGTATGTTTGACATGTTTTGGGTGTTTCACATGTTTTGGATGTTTCGTATGTATGACATGTTTCAGGTGTTTGACATGTTTTGTATGTTTCGTATGTTCGACATGTTTCAGATGTTTCGTATGTTTGACATGTTTCGGGTGTTTGACATGTTTCGGATGTTTCGTATGTTTGACATGTTTCGTATGTTTGACATGTTTCGGGTGTTTGACATGTTTTGGGTGTTTGACTAGTTTCGGATGTTTCGTATGTTTGACATGTTTTGGGTGTTTGACATGTTTCGGATGTTTGACATGTTTCGGATGTTTCGTATGTTTGACATGTTTCGGGTGTTTGATATGTTTTGGGCGTTTGACATGTTTCGGATGTTTCGTATGTTTGACATGTTTTAGGTGTTTGACATGTTTTGTATGTTTCGTATGTTTGACATGTTTCGGATGTTTCGTATGTTTGACATGTTTCGGGTGTTTGACATAATTCAGATGTTTTGTATGTTTGACATGTTTCGGGTGTTTGACATGTTTCAAATGATTCGTATGTTTGACATGTTTCGGGTGTTTGACATGTTTCAGATGTTTCGTATGTTTGACATGTTTCGGATGTTTCGTATGTTTGACATCTTTCGGGTGTTTGACATGTTTCAGATGTTTCGTATGTTTGACATGTTTCTGATGTTTCGTATGTTTGACATGTTTGGAGTGTTTGACATGTTTCGGATGTTTCGTATGTTTGACATGTTTCAGGTGTTTGACATGTTTCGGATGTCTCATATGTTTGACATGTTTAGGCTGTTTAACATGTTTCGGATGTTTGACATGTGTCGGATGTTTCGTATGTTTGACATATTTCGTGTGTTTGACATGTTTCGGATGTTTCGTATATTGACATGTTTCGGATGTTTAACATGTTTCGAATGTTTTGTATGTTTGATATGTTTCGGGTGCTTGACATTTTTCGGATGTTTCGTATGTTTGACATGTTTCGGGTGTTTGTTATGTTTCAAATGTTTCATATGTTTGACATGTTTTGGAAAATTGACATTTTTCGGATGTTTCGTATGTTTGACATGTTTTGGGTGTTTGTTATGTTTTGAATGTTTCGTAAGTTTGACATGTTTCGAGTGTTTGACATGTTTCGGATGTTTCGTATGTTTAACATGTTTCGTATATTTTACATGTTTCGTATGTTTGACATGTTTCGGGTGTTTGACATGTTTTAGGTGTTTGACTTGTTTCGGATGTTTTGTATGTTTGACATATTTTAAGTGTTTGACATGTTTCGGATATTTCGTATGTTTGATATGTTTCGGGTGTTTGTCAATTTTGGGATGTTTCGTATGTTTGACATGTTTCGAATGTCTGACATGTTTCTGGTGTTTGACATGTTTCGGGTGTTTGACATATTTTGGGTGTTTAACTTGTTTCGGATGCTTTGTATGTTTGACATGTTTCGAATGTTTGACATGTTTAGGTTGCTTGACATGTTTCGGATGTTTGGTATGTTTGACATACTTCGGGTGTTTCGTATGTTTGACATGTTTCGGGTGTCTGACATTTTTCGGATGTTTCGTATGTTTGACATTTTTCGGGTTTTTGACATGTTTCGGATGTTTCGTATGTTTGACATGTTTCGGATGTTTCGTATGTTTGACATGTTTCGGGTGTTTGACATGTTTCGGATGTTTCGTATGTTTGACATGTTTCGGATGTTTCGGATGTTTGACATGTTTTGGGTGTTTGACATGTTTCGGATGTTTCGTATGTTTGACATGTTTAGGGTGTTTGACATGTTTCGAATGTTTCGTATATTAGACATGTTTCGGGTGTTTCACATGTTTTGAATGTTTCGTATGTTTGACCTGTTTTGGGTGTTTCACATGTTTCGGATGTTTCGTATGTATGACATGTTTCAGGTGTTTGACATGTTTTGAATGTTTCGTATGTTTGACATGTTTCGGATGTTTCGTATGTTTGACATGTTTCGAATGTTTGACATGTTTCAGATGTTTCGTATGTTTGACATGTTTCGGGTGTTTGACATGTTTCAGATGTTTCGTATGTTTGACATGTTTTGGATGTTTCGTATGTTTGACATGTTTAGAGTGTTTGACATGTTTCGGATGTTTCGTATGTTTGACATGTTTCGGATGTTTCGTATGTTTGACATGTTTCGGGTGTTTGACATGTTTCGGATGTTTTGTATGTTTAACATGTTTCGGGTGTTTGACATGTTTCAGATGTTTCGTATGTTTGACATGTTTCGTATGTTTGACATGTTTAGAGTGTTTGACATGTTTTGGATGTTTCGTATGTTTGACATGTTTCAGGTGTTTGACATGTTTCGGATGTCTCATATGTTTGACTTGTTTAGGCTGTTTAACATGTTTCGGATGTTTGACATGTTTTGGATGTTTCGTATCTTTGACATATTACGGGTGTTTGACATGTTTCGGATGTTTTGTATATTGACATGTTTCGGATGTTTAACATGTTTCGAATGTTTTGTATGTTTGACATGTTTCGGGTTTTTGACATGTTTCGGATGTTTCGTATGTTTGACATGTTTCGGATGTTTCGTATGTTTGACATGTTTCGGGTGTTTGACATGTTTCGGATGTTTCGTATGTTTGACATGTTTCGGATGTTTCGGATGTTTGACATGTTTGGGGTATTTGACATGTTTCGAATGTTTCGTATGTTTGACATGTTTCGGGTGTCTCATATGTTTGACTTGTTTAGGCTGTTTAACATGTTTCGGATGTTTGACATGTTTTGGATGTTTCGTATCTTTGACATATTACGGGTGTTTGACATGTTTCGGATGTTTTGTATATTGACATGTTTCGGATGTTTAACATGTTTCGAATGTTTTGTATGTTTGACATGTTTCGGGTTTTTGACATGTTTCGGATGTTTCGTATGTTTGACATGTTTCGGATGTTTCGTATGTTTGACATGTTTCGGGTGTTTGACATGTTTCGGATGTTTCGTATGTTTGACATGTTTCGGATGTTTCGGATGTTTGACATGTTTGGGGTATTTGACATGTTTCGAATGTTTCGTATGTTTGACATGTTTCGGGTGTTTGACATGTTTAGAATGTTTCGTATGTTAGACATGTTTCGGGTGTTTCACATGTTTTGAATGTTTCGTATGTTTGACATGTTTTGGGTGTTTCACATGTTTCGGATGTTTCGTATGTATGACATGTTTCAGGTGTTTGACATGTTTTGTATGTTTCGTATGTTTGACATGTTTCGGATGTTTCGTATGTTTGACATGTTTCGGGTTTTTGACATGTTTCAGATGTTTCGTATGTTTGACATGTTTTGGGTGTTTGACATGTTTCGGATGTTTCGTTTGTTTGACATGTTTCGTATGTTTGACATGTTTCGGGTGTTTGACATGTTTTGGGTGTTTCACTAGTTTCGGATGTTTCGTATGTTTGACGTGTTTCGGGTGTTTGACATGTTTCAGATGTTTCGTATTTTTGACATGTTTCGGATGTTTCGTATGTTTGACATGTCTAGAGTGTTTGACATGTTTCGGATGTTTCGTATGTTTAAAATGTTACAAGTGTTTGACATGTTTCGGATGTCTCATATGTTTGACATGTTTAGGCTGTTTAACATGTTTCGGATGTTTGACATGTTTCGGATGTTTCGTATGTTTGACATATTTTGGGTGTTTGACATGTTTCGGATGTTTCGTATATTGACATGTTTCGGATGTTTAACATGTTTCGAATATTTTGTATGCTTGATATGTTTCGTATGTTTGACATATTTTGGGTGTTTGACATGTTTCGGATGTTTCGTATATTGACATGTTTCGGATGTTTAACATGTTTCGAATATTTTGTATGCTTGATATGTTTCGGGTGCTTGACATTTTTCAGATGTTTTGTATGTTTGACATTTTTCTGGTGTTTGTTATGTTTCAAATGTTTCGTATGTTTGACATGTTTTGGAAAATTGACATTTTTCGGATGTTTCGTATGTTTGACATGTTTCGGGTGTTTGTTATGTTTCGGATGTTTCGTATGTTTGACATTTTTCGGGTTTTTGACATGTTTCGGATGTTTCGTATGTTTGACATGTTTCGGATGTTTGACATGTTTCAGATGTTTCGTATGTTTGACATGTTTCGAATGTTTCGTATGTTTGACATGTTTCGGGTGTTTGACATGTTTCAGATGTTTCGTATGTTTGACATGTTTCGGATGTTTCGTATGTTTGACATGTTTAGAGTGTTTGACATGTTTCGGATGTTTCGCATGTTTGACATGTTTTGGGTGTTTGACATGTTTCGGATGTTTCGTATGTTTGACATGTTTCAGGTGTTTGACATGTTTCGTATGTTTGACATGTTTCGGATGTTTCGTATGTTTGACATATTTCGGGTGTTTGACATGTTTCAGATGTCTCGTATGTTTGACATGTTTCGGGTGTTTGACATGTTTCGGATGTTTCGTATGTTTGACATGTTTCGAGTGTTTGACATGTTTCGTATGTTTGACATTTTCGTCTATTTGCCATGTTTCGGGTGTTTGAAATGTTTTGGGTGTTTGACTAGTTTCGGATGTTTCGTATGTTTGACATGTTTCGGGTGTTTGACATGTTTCGAATGTTTCGTATGTTTGACATGTTTCAGGTGTTTGACATGTTTTGAATAATTCGTATGTTGGACATGTTTTAAGTATTTCACGTGTTTCGGATTTTTCGTATGTTTGACATGTTTCCGGTGTTTGACATAATTCAGATGTTTTGTATGTTTGACATGTTTCGGGTGTTTGACATGTTTCAAATGATTCGTATGTTTGACATGTTTTGGGTGTTTGACATGTTTCAGATGTTTCGTATGTTTGTCATGTTTCGGATGTTTCGTATGTTTGACATGTTTCGGGTGTTTGACATGTTTCAGATGTTTCGTATTTTTGACATGTTTTGGATGTTTCGTATGTTTGACATGTTTAGAGTGTTTGACATGTTTCGGATGTTTCGTATGTTTGACATGTTTCGGGTGTTTGACATGTTTCAGGTGTTTAACATGTTTCGGATGTCTAATATGTTTGACATGGTTTAGGCTGTTTAACATGTTTTGGATGTTTGACATGTTTCGGATGTTTCGTATATTTGACATATTTCGGGTGTTTGACATGTTTCAAATGTTTCGTATATTGACATGTTTCGGATGTTTGACATGTTTCGAATGTTTCGTATGTTTAACATGTTTCGGGTGTTTGTTATGTTTAAAATGTTTCGTATGTTTGACATGTTTTGGAAAATTGACATATTTCGAATGTTTCGTATGTTTGACATGTTTCGGGTGTTTGTTATGTTTCGGATGTTTCTTATGTTTAACAATTTTTGGATGTTTCGTATGTTTGACATGTTTCGGGTGTTTGAAATGTTTCGGATGTTTCGTATGTTTGACATGTTTCGGATGTTTCGTATGTTAGACATGTTTCGGGTGTTTCACATATTTGAATGTTTCGTATGTTTGACATGTTTTGGGTGTTTCACATGTTTCAGATGTTTCGTATGTTTGACATGTTTAGGGTGTTTGACATGTTTCGGATGTTTCGAATGTTTGACATGTTTCTGGTGTTTGTTATGTTTTAAATGTTTCGTATGTTTGACATGTTTTGGAAAATTGACATTTTTCGGATGTTTCGTATGTTTGACATGTTTCGGGTGTTTGTTATGTTTCGGATGTTTCGTATGTTTGACATTTTTCGGGTTTCTGACATGTTTCGGATGTTTCGTATGTTTGACATGTTTCGGATGTTTGACATGTTTCAGATGTTTCGTATGTTTGACATGTTTCGGATGTTTCGTATGTTTGACATGTTTCGGGTGTTTGACATGTTTCAGATGTTTCGTATGTTTGACATGTTTCGGATGTTTCGTATGTTTGACATGTTTCGGGTTTTTGACATGTTTCAGATGTTTCGTATGTTTGACATGTTTTGGGTCATACATACGAAACATCCGAAACATGTGAAACACCCAAAACATGTCAAACATACGAAACATTCAAAACATGTGAAACACCCGAAACATGTCTAACATACGAAACATTCTAAACATGTCAAACACCCGAAACCTGTCAAACATACGAAACATTCGAAACATGTCAAATACCCCAAACATGTCAAACATCCGAAACATCCGAAACATGTCAAACATACGAGACATCTGAAACATGTCAAACACCCGAAATATGTCAAACATACGAAACATCCGAAACATGTCAAACATACGAAACATGTCAAACACCTGAAACATGTCAAACATACGAAACATCCGAAACATGTCAAACACCCAAAATATGTCAACAAACATACGAAACATATCAAGCATACAAAATATTCGAAACATGTTAAACATCCGAAACATGTCAATATACGAAACATCCGAAACATGTCAAACACCCAAAATATGTCAAACATACGAAACATCCGAAACATGTCAAACATCCGAAACATGTTAAACAGCCTAAACATGTCAAACATATGAGACATCCGAAACATGTCAAACACTTGTAACATGTTAAACATACGAAACATCCGAAACATGTCAAACACTCTAGACATGTCAAACATACGAAACATCCGAAACATGTCAAAAATACGAAACATCTGAAACATGTCAAACACCCGAAACACGTCAAACATACGAAACATCCGAAACTAGTGAAACACCCAAAACATGTCAAACACCCGAAACATGTCAAACATACGAAACATGTCAAACAAACGAAACATCCGAAACATGTCAAACACCCAAAACATGTCAAACATACGAAACATCTGAAACATGTCAAAAACCCGAAACATGTCAAACATACGAAACATCCGAAACATGACAAACATACGAAACATACAAAACATGTCAAACACCTGAAACATGTCATACATACGAAACATCCGAAACATGTGAAACACCCAAAACATGTCAAACATACGAAACATTCAAAACATGTGAAACACCCGAAACATGTCTAACATACGAAACCATTCTAAACATGTCAAACACCCGAAACATGTCAAACATATGAAACATTCGAAACATGTCAAATACCCCAAACATGTCAAACATCCGAAACATCCGAAACATGTCAAACATACGAGACATCTGAAACATGTCAAACACCCGAAAATATGTCAAACATACGAAACATCCGAAACATGTCAAACATACGAAACATGTCAAACACCTGAAACATGTCAAACATACGAAACATCCGAAACATGTCAAACACCCAAAACATGTCAAACATGCGAAACATCCGAAACATGTCAAACACTCTAAACATGTCAAACATACGAAACATCCGAAACATGTCAAACATACGAAACATCTGAAACATGTCAAACACCCGAAACATGTCAAACATACGAAACATCCGAAACATGTCAAACATACGAAACATCTGAAACATGTCAAACATCCGAAACATGTCAAACATACGAAACATCCGAAACATGTCAGAAACCCGAAAAATGTCAAACATACGAAACATCCGAAACATAACAAACACCCGAAACATGTCAAACATACGAAACATCCGAAAAATGTCAATTTTCCAAAACATGTCAAACATACGAAACATTTAAAACATAACAAACACCAGAAACATGTCAAACATTCGAAACATCCGAAACATGTCAAACACCCTAAACATGTCAAACATACGAAACATCTGAAACATGTGAAACACCCAAAACATGTCAAACATACGAAACATTCAAATATGTGAAACACCCGAAACATGTCTAACATACGAAACATCCGAAACATGTCAAACATACGAAACATCCGAAACATGTCAAACACCCGAAACATGTCAAACATACGAAACATCCAAAAATTGTTAAACATAAGAAACATCCGAAACATAACAAACACCCGAAACATGTCAAACATACGAAACATTCGAAATATGTCAATTTTCCAAAACATGTCAAACATACGAAACATTTTAAACATAACAAACACCCGAAACATGTTAAACATACGAAACATCCGAAAAATGTCAAGCACCCGAAACATGTCAAACATACAAAACATTCGAAACATGTCAAACATCCGAAACATGTCAATATACGAAACATTTGAAACATGTCAAACATCCGAAATATGTCAAATATACGAAACATCCGAAACATGTCAAACATCCAAAACATGTTAAACAGCCTAAACATGTCAAACATATTAGACATCCGAAACATGTTAAACACCTGAAACATGTCAAAACCACCCGAAAACATGTCAAACATACGAAACATCCAAAACATGTCAAAAATACGAAACATCTGAAACATGTCAAACACCCGAAACATGTCAAACATACGAAACATCCGAAACATGACAAACATACGAAACATCTGAAACATGTCAAACACCCAAAACATGTCAAACATACGAATCATTTGAAACATGTCAAACACCCGAAACATGTCAAACATACAAAACATCTGAATTATGTCAAACACCGGAAACATGTCAAACATACGAAACATCCGAAACACGTGAAATACTTAAAACATGTCCAACATACGAATTATTCAAAACATGTCAAACACCTGAAACATGTCAAACATACGAAACATTCGAAACATGTCAAACACCCGAAACATGTCAAACATACGAAACATCCGAAACTAGTCAAACACCCAAAACATTTCAAACACCCCGAAACATGGCAAATAGACGAAAATGTCAAAATACGAAACATGTCAAACACTCGAAACATGTCAAACATACGAAACATCCGAAACATGTCAAACACCCGAAACATGTCAAACATACGAGACATCTGAAACATGTCAAACACCCGAAATATGTCAAACATACGAAACATCCGAAACATGTCAAACATACGAAACATGTCAAACACCTGAAACATGTCAAACATCCGAAACATCCGAAACATGTCAAACACCCAAAACATGTCAAACATGCGAAACATCCGAAACATGTCAAACACTCTAAACATGTCAAACATACGAAACATCCGAAACATGTCAAACATACGAAACATCTGAAACATGTCAAACACCCGAAACATGTCAAACATACGAAACATTCGAAACATGTCAAACATACGAAACATCTGAAACATGTCAAACATCCGAAACATGTCAAACATACGAAACATCCGAAACATGTCAAAAACCCGAAAAATGTCAAACATACGAAACATCCGAAACATAACAAACACCCGAAACATGTCAAACATACGAAACATCCGAAAAATGTCAATTTTCCAAAACATGTCAAACATACGAAACATTTGAAACATAACAAACACCAGAAACATGTCAAACATACAAAACATCTGAAAAATGTCAAGCACCCCGAAACATATCAAGCATACAAAATATTCGAAACATGTTAAACATCCGAAACATGTCAATATACGAAACATCCGAAACATGTCAAACACCCAAAATATGTCAAACATACGAAACATATCAAGCATACAAAATATTCGAAACATGTTAAACATCCGAAACATGTCAATATACGAAACATCCGAAACATGTCAAACACCCAAAATATGTCAAACATACGAAACATCCGAAACATGTCAAACATCCGAAACATGTTAAACAGCCTAAACATGTCAAACATATGAGACATCCGAAACATGTCAAAACACTTGTAACATGTTAAACATACGAAACATCCGAAACATGTCAAACACTCTAGACATGTCAAACATACGAAACATCCGAAACATGTCAAAAATACGAAACATCTAAAACATGTCAAACACCCGAAACACGTCAAACATACGAAACATCCGAAACTAGTGAAACACCCAAAACATGTCAAACACCCGAAACATGTCAAACATACGAAACATGTCAAACAAACGAAACATCCGAAACATGTCAAACACCCAAAACATGTCAAACATACGAAACATCCGAAACATGTCAAACACCCGAAACATGTCAAACATACGAAACATCCGAAACATGTCAAACATACGAAACATCCGAAACATGTCAAAAACCCGAAACATGTCAAACATACAAAACATTCGAAACATGTTAAACATCCGAAACATGTCAATATACAAAACATCCGAAACATGTCAAACACCCGTAATATGTCAAAGATACGAAACATCCAAAACATGTCAAACATCCGAAACATGTTAAACAGCCTAAACAAGTCAAACATATGAGACATCCGAAACATGTCAAACACCTGAAACATGTCAAACATACGAAACATCCAAAACATGTCAAACACTCTAAACATGTCAAACATACGAAACATGTCAAACATACGAAACATCTGAAACATGTCAAACACCCGAAACATGTTAAACATACAAAACATCCGAAACATGTCAAACACCCGAAACATGTCAAACATACGAAACATCCGAAACATGTCAAACATACGAAACATCCGAAACATGTCAAACACTCTAAACATGTCAAACATACGAAACATCCAAAACATGTCAAACATACGAAACATCTGAAACATGTCAAACACCCGAAACATGTCAAACATACGAAACATCTGAAACATGTCAAACATTCGAAACATGTCAAACATACGAAACATCCGAAACATGTCAAACATACGAAACATTCAAAACATGTCAAACACCTGAAACATGTCATACATACGAAACATCCGAAACATGTGAAACACCCCAAAACAGGTCAAACATACGAAACATTCAAAACATGTGAAACACCCGAAACATGTCTAATATACGAAACATTCGAAACATGTCAAACACCCTAAACATGTCAAACATACGAAACATCCGAAACATGTCAAACACCCAAAACATGTCAAACATCCGAAACATCCGAAACATGTCAAACATACGAAACATCCGAAACATGTCAAACACCCGAAACATGTCAAACATACGAAACATCCGAAACATGTCAAACATACGAAACATCCGAAACATGTCAAAAACCCGAAAAATGTCAAACATACGAAAACATCCGAAAAATGTCAGACACCCGAAACATGTCAAACATACGAAACACCCGAAGTATGTCAAACATACCAAACATCCGAAACATGTCAAGCAACCTAAACATGTCAAACATTCGAAACATGTCAAACATACAAAGCATCCGAAACAAGTTAAACACCCAAAATATGTCAAACACCCGAAACATGTCAAACACCAGAAACATGTCAGACATTCGAAACATGTCAAACATACGAAACATCCCAAAATTGACAAACACCCGAAACATATCAAACATACGAAATATCCGAAACATGTCAAACACTTAAAATATGTCAAACATACAAAACATCCGAAACAAGTCAAACACCTAAAACATGTCAAACACCCGAAACATGTCAAACATACGAAACATGTAAAATATACGAAACATGTTAAACATACGAAACATCCGAAACATGTCAAACACTCGAAACATGTCAAACTTACGAAACATTCAAAACATAACAAACACCCAAAACATGTCAAACATACGAAACATCCGAAAAATGTCAATTTTCCAAAACATGTCAAACATATGAAACATTTGAAACATAACAAACACCCGAAACATGTCAAACATACGAAACATCCGAAAAATGTCAAGCACCCGAAACATATCAAACATACAAAACATTCGAAACATGTTAAACATCCGAAACATGTCAATATACGAAACATCCGAAACATGTCAAACACACGAAATATGTCAAACATACGAAACATCCGAAACATGTCAAACATCCGAAACATGTTAAACAGCCTAAACATGTCAAACATATGAGACATCCGAAACATGTCAAACACCTGAAACATGTCAAACATACGAAACATCCGAAACATGTCAAACACTCCAAACATGTCAAACATACGAAACATCAGAAACATGTCAAACATACGAAACATCTGAAACATGTCAAACACCCGAAAGATGTCAAACATACGAAACATCCGAAACATGTCAAACATACGAAACATCTGAAACATGTCAAACACCCGAAACATGTCAAACATACGAATCATTTGAAACATGTCAAACACCCGAAACATGTCAAACATACAAAACATCTGAATTATGTCAAACACCCGAAACATGTCAAACATACGAAACATCCGAAACATGTCAAACATACGAAACATACAAAACATGTCAAACACCTGAAACATGTCAAACATACGAAACATCCCGAAACATGTCAAACGCCCAAAACATATCAAACACCCGAAACATGTCAAACATACGAAACATCCGAAACATGTCAAACATCCGAAACATGTCAAACACCCAAAACATGTCAAACATACGAAACATCCGAAACTAGTCAAACACCCAAAACATGTCAAACACCCGAAACATGTCAAACATACGAAACATGTCAAACATACGAAACATCCGAAACATGTCAAACACCCGAAACATGTCAAACATACGAAACATCTGAAACATGTCGAACATACGAAACATACAAAACATGTCAAACACCTGAAACATGTCATACATACGAAACATCCAAAACATGTGAAACACCCAAAACATGTCAAACATACGAAACATTCAAATATGTGAAACACCCGAAACATGTCTAACATACGAAACATCCGAAACATGTCAAACATACGAAACATCCGAAACATGTCAAACACCCGAAACATGTCAAACATACGAAACATCCAAAAATTGTTAAACATAAGAAACATCCGAAACATAACAAACACCCGAAACATGTCAAACATACGAAACATTCGAAATATGTCAATTTTCCAAAACATGTCAAACATACGAAACATTTTAAACATAACAAACACCCGAAACATGTTAAACATACGAAACATCGAAAAATGTCAAGCACCCGAAACATGTCAAACATACAAAACATTCGAAACATGTCAAACATCCGAAACATGTCAATATACGAAACATTCGAAACATGTCAAACACCCGAAATATGTCAAATATACGAAACATCCGAAACATGTCAAACATCCAAAACATGTTAAACAGCCTAAACATGTCAAACATATTAGACATCCGAAACATGTTAAACACCTGAAACATGTCAAACACCCGAAACATGTCAAACATACGAAACATCCAAAACATGTCAAAAATACGAAACATCTGAAACATGTCAAACACCCGAAACATGTCAAACATACGAAACATCCGAAACATGACAAACATACGAAACATCTGAAACATGTCAAACACCCAAAACATGTCAAACATACGAATCATTTGAAACATGTCAAACACCCGAAACATGTCAAACATACAAAACATCTGAATTATGTCAAACACCGGAAACATGTCAAACATACGAAACATCCGAAACACGTGAAATACTTAAAACATGTCCAACATACGAATTATTCAAAACATGTCAAACACCTGAAACATGTCAAACATACGAAACATTCGAAACATGTCAAACACCCGAAACATGTCAAACATACGAAACATCCGAAACTAGTCAAACACCCAAAACATTTCAAACACCCGAAACATGGCAAATAGACGAAAATGTCAAAATACGAAACATGTCAAACACTCGAAACATGTCAAACATACGAAACATCCGAAACATGTCAAACACCCGAAACATGTCAAACATACGAGACATCTGAAACATGTCAAACACCCGAAATATGTCAAACATACGAAACATCCGAAACATGTCAAACATACGAAACATGTCAAACACCTGAAACATGTCAAACATCCGAAACATCCGAAACATGTCAAACACCCAAAACATGTCAAACATGCGAAACATCCGAAACATGTCAAACACTCTAAACATGTCAAACATACGAAACATCCGAAACATGTCAAACATACGAAACATCTGAAACATGTCAAACACCCGAAACATGTCAAACATACGAAACATTCGAAACATGTCAAACATACGAAACATCTGAAACATGTCAAACATCCGAAACATGTCAAACATACGAAACATCCGAAACATGTCAAAAACCCGAAAAATGTCAAACATACGAAACATCCGAAACATAACAAACACCCGAAACATGTCAAACATACGAAACATCCGAAAAATGTCAATTTTCCAAAACATGTCAAACATACGAAACATTTGAAACATAACAAACACCAGAAACATGTCAAACATACAAAACATCTGAAAAATGTCAAGCACCCGAAACATATCAAGCATACAAAATATTCGAAACATGTTAAACATCCGAAACATGTCAATATACGAAACATCCGAAACATGTCAAACACCCAAAATATGTCAAACATACGAAACATATCAAGCATACAAAATATTCGAAACATGTTAAACATCCGAAACATGTCAATATACGAAACATCCGAAACATGTCAAACACCCAAAATATGTCAAACATACGAAACATCCGAAACATGTCAAACATCCGAAACATGTTAAACAGCCTAAACATGTCAAACATATGAGACATCCGAAACATGTCAAACACTTGTAACATGTTAAACATACGAAACATCCGAAACATGTCAAACACTCTAGACATGTCAAACATACGAAACATCCGAAACATGTCAAAAATACGAAACATCTAAAACATGTCAAACACCCGAAACACGTCAAACATACGAAACATCCGAAACTAGTGAAACACCCAAAACATGTCAAACACCCGAAACATGTCAAACATACGAAACATGTCAAACAAACGAAACATCCGAAACATGTCAAACACCCAAAACATGTCAAACATACGAAACATCCGAAACATGTCAAACACCCGAAACATGTCAAACATACGAAACATCCGAAACATGTCAAACATACGAAACATCCGAAACATGTCAAAAACCCGAAACATGTCAAACATACAAAACATTCGAAACATGTTAAACATCCGAAACATGTCAATATACAAAACATCCGAAACATGTCAAACACCCGTAATATGTCAAAGATACGAAACATCCAAAACATGTCAAACATCCGAAACATGTTAAACAGCCTAAACAAGTCAAACATATGAGACATCCGAAACATGTCAAACACCTGAAACATGTCAAACATACGAAACATCCAAAACATGTCAAACACTCTAAACATGTCAAACATACGAAACATGTCAAACATACGAAACATCTGAAACATGTCAAACACCCGAAACATGTTAAACATACAAAACATCCGAAACATGTCAAACACCCGAAACATGTCAAACATACGAAACATCCGAAACATGTCAAACATACGAAACATCCGAAACATGTCAAACACTCTAAACATGTCAAACATACGAAACATCCAAAACATGTCAAACATACGAAACATCTGAAACATGTCAAACACCCGAAACATGTCAAACATACGAAACATCTGAAACATGTCAAACATTCGAAACATGTCAAACATACGAAACATCCGAAACATGTCAAACATACGAAACATTCAAAACATGTCAAACACCTGAAACATGTCATACATACGAAACATCCGAAACATGTGAAACACCCAAAACAGGTCAAACATACGAAACATTCAAAACATGTGAAACACCCGAAACATGTCTAATATACGAAACATTCGAAACATGTCAAACACCCTAAACATGTCAAACATACGAAACATCCGAAACATGTCAAACACCCAAAACATGTCAAACATCCGAAACATCCGAAACATGTCAAACATACGAAACATCCGAAACATGTCAAACACCCGAAACATGTCAAACATACGAAACATCCGAAACATGTCAAACATACGAAACATCCGAAACATGTCAAAAACCCGAAAAATGTCAAACATACGAAACATCCGAAAAATGTCAGACACCCGAAACATGTCAAACATACGAAACACCCGAAGTATGTCAAACATACCAAACATCCGAAACATGTCAAGCAACCTAAACATGTCAAACATTCGAAACATGTCAAACATACAAAGCATCCGAAACAAGTTAAACACCCAAAATATGTCAAACACCCGAAACATGTCAAACACCAGAAACATGTCAGACATTCGAAACATGTCAAACATACGAAACATCCCAAAATTGACAAACACCCGAAACATATCAAACATACGAAATATCCGAAACATGTCAAACACTTAAAATATGTCAAACATACAAAACATCCGAAACAAGTCAAACACCTAAAACATGTCAAACACCCGAAACATGTCAAACATACGAAACATGTAAAATATACGAAACATGTTAAACATACGAAACATCCGAAACATGTCAAACACTCGAAACATGTCAAACTTACGAAACATTCAAAACATAACAAACACCCAAAACATGTCAAACATACGAAACATCCGAAAAATGTCAATTTTCCAAAACATGTCAAACATATGAAACATTTGAAACATAACAAACACCCGAAACATGTCAAACATACGAAACATCCGAAAAATGTCAAGCACCCGAAACATATCAAACATACAAAACATTCGAAACATGTTAAACATCCGAAACATGTCAATATACGAAACATCCGAAACATGTCAAACACACGAAATATGTCAAACATACGAAACATCCGAAACATGTCAAACATCCGAAACATGTTAAACAGCCTAAACATGTCAAACATATGAGACATCCGAAACATGTCAAACACCTGAAACATGTCAAACATACGAAACATCCGAAACATGTCAAACACTCCAAACATGTCAAACATACGAAACATCAGAAACATGTCAAACATACGAAACATCTGAAACATGTCAAACACCCGAAAGATGTCAAACATACGAAACATCCGAAACATGTCAAACATACGAAACATCTGAAACATGTCAAACACCCGAAACATGTCAAACATACGAATCATTTGAAACATGTCAAACACCCGAAACATGTCAAACATACAAAACATCTGAATTATGTCAAACACCCGAAACATGTCAAACATACGAAACATCCGAAACATGTCAAACATACGAAACATACAAAACATGTCAAACACCTGAAACATGTCAAACATACGAAACATCCGAAACATGTCAAACGCCCAAAACATATCAAACACCCGAAACATGTCAAACATACGAAACATCCGAAACATGTCAAACATCCGAAACATGTCAAACACCCAAAACATGTCAAACATACGAAACATCCGAAACTAGTCAAACACCCAAAACATGTCAAACACCCGAAACATGTCAAACATACGAAACATGTCAAACATACGAAACATCCGAAACATGTCAAACACCCGAAACATGTCAAACATACGAAACATCTGAAACATGTCGAACATACGAAACATACAAAAACATGTCAAACACCTGAAACATGTCATACATACGAAACATCCAAAACATGTGAAACACCCAAAACATGTCAAACATACGAAACATTCAAATATGTGAAACACCCGAAACATGTCTAACATACGAAACATCCGAAACATGTCAAACATACGAAACATCCGAAACATGTCAAACACCCGAAACATGTCAAACATACGAAACATCCAAAAATTGTTAAACATAAGAAACATCCGAAACATAACAAACACCCGAAACATGTCAAACATACGAAACATTCGAAATATGTCAATTTTCCAAAACATGTCAAACATACGAAACATTTTAAACATAACAAACACCCGAAACATGTTAAACATACGAAACATCCGAAAAATGTCAAGCACCCGAAACATGTCAAACATACAAAACATTCGAAACATGTCAAACATCCGAAACATGTCAATATACGAAACATTCGAAACATGTCAAACACCCGAAATATGTCAAATATACGAAACATCCGAAACATGTCAAACATCCAAAACATGTTAAACAGCCTAAACATGTCAAACATATTAGACATCCGAAACATGTTAAACACCTGAAACATGTCAAACACCCGAAACATGTCAAACATACGAAACATCCGAAAAATGTCAATTTTCCAAAACATGTCAAACATACGAAACATTTGAAACATAACAAACACCAGAAACATGTCAAACATACAAAACATCTGAAAAATGTCAAGCACCCGAAACATATCAAGCATACAAAATATTCGAAACATGTTAAACATCCGAAACATGTCAATATACGAAACATCCGAAACATGTCAAACACCCAAAATATGTCAAACATACGAAACATATCAAGCATACAAAATATTCAAAACATGTTAAACATCCGAAACATGTCAATATACGAAACATCCGAAACATGTCAAACACCCAAAATATGTCAAACATACGAAACATCCGAAACATGTCAAACATCCGAAACATGTCAAACACCCAAAACATGTCAAACATACGAAACATCCGAAACTAGTCAAACACCCAAAACATGTCAAACACCCGAAACATGTCAAACATACGAAACATGTCAAACATACGAAACATCCGAAACATGTCAAACACCCGAAACATGTCAAACATACGAAACATCTGAAACATGTCGAACATACGAAACATACAAAACATGTCAAACACCTGAAACATGTCATACATACGAAACATCCAAAACATGTGAAACACCCAAAACATGTCAAACATACGAAACATTCAAATATGTGAAACACCCGAAACATGTCTAACATACGAAACATCCGAAACATGTCAAACATACGAAACATCCGAAACATGTCAAACACCCGAAACATGTCAAACATACGAAACATCCAAAAATTGTTAAACATAAGAAACATCCGAAACATAACAAACACCCGAAACATGTCAAACATACGAAACATTCGAAATATGTCAATTTTCCAAAACATGTCAAACATACGAAACATTTTAAACATAACAAACACCCGAAACATGTTAAACATACGAAACATCCGAAAAATGTCAAGCACCCGAAACATGTCAAACATACAAAACATTCGAAACATGTCAAACATCCGAAACATGTCAATATACGAAACATTCGAAACATGTCAAACACCCGAAATATGTCAAATATACGAAACATCCGAAACATGTCAAACATCCAAAACATGTTAAACAGCCTAAACATGTCAAACATATTAGGAAACATTCGAAATATGTCAATTTTCCAAAACATGTCAAACATACGAAACATTTTAAACATAACAAACACCCGAAACATGTTAAACATACGAAACATCCGAAAAATGTCAAGCACCCGAAACATGTCAAACATACAAAACATTCGAAACATGTCAAACATCCGAAACATGTCAATATACGAAACATTCGAAACATGTCAAACACCCGAAATATGTCAAATATACGAAACATCCGAAACATGTCAAACATCCAAAACATGTTAAACAGCCTAAACATGTCAAACATATTAGACATCCGAAACATGTTAAACACCTGAAACATGTCAAACACCCGAAACATGTCAAACATACGAAACATCCGAAAAATGTCAATTTTCCAAAACATGTCAAACATACGAAACATTTGAAACATAACAAACACCAGAAACATGTCAAACATACAAAACATCTGAAAAATGTCAAGCACCCGAAACATATCAAGCATACAAAATATTCGAAACATGTTAAACATCCGAAACATGTCAATATACGAAACATCCGAAACATGTCAAACACCCAAAATATGTCAAACATACGAAACATATCAAGCATACAAAATATTCAAAACATGTTAAACATCCGAAACATGTCAATATACGAAACATCCGAAACATGTCAAACACCCAAAATATGTCAAACATACGAAACATCCGAAACATGTCAAACATACGAAACATACAAAACATGTCAAACACCTGAAACATGTCATACATACGAAACATCCGAAACATGTGAAACACCCAAAACATGTCAAACATACGAAACATTCAAAACATGTGAAACACCCGAAACATGTCTAACATACGAAACATTCTAAACATGTCAAAAACCAGAAAAATGTCAAACATACGAAACATCCGAAACATAACAAACACCCGAAACATGTCAAACATACGAAACATCCGAAAAATGTCAATTTTCCAAAACATGTCAAACATACGAAACATTTGAAACATAACAAACACCAGAAAAATGTCAAACATACAAAACATCTGAAAAATGTCAAGCACCCGAAACATATCAAGCATACAAAATATTCGAAACATGTTAAACATCCGAAACATGTCAATATACGAAACATCCGAAACATGTCAAACACCCAAAATATGTCAAACATACGAAACATATCAAGCATACAAAATATTCGAAACATGTTAAACATCCGAAACATGTCAATATACGAAACATCCGAAACATGTCAAACACCCAAAATATGTCAAACATACGAAACATCCGAAACATGTCAAACATCCGAAACATGTTAAACAGCCTAAACATGTCAAACATATGAGACATCCGAAACATGTCAAACACTTGTAACATTTTAAACATACGAAACATCCGAAACATGTCAAACACTCTAGACATGTCAAACATACGAAACATCCGAAACATGTCAAAAATACGAAACATCTGAAACATGTCAAACACCCGAAAACACGTCAAACATACGAAACATCCGAAACTAGTGAAACACCCAAAACATGGTCAAACACCCGAAACATGTCAAACATACGAAACATGTCAAACAAACGAAACATCCGAAACATGTCAAACACCCAAAACATGTCAAACATACGAAAACATCTGAAACATGTCAAAAACCCGAAACATGTCAAACATACGAAACATCCGAAACATGTCAAACATACGAAACATACAAAACATGTCAAACACCTGAAACATGTCATACATACGAAACATCCGAAACATGTGAAACACCCAAAACATGTCAAACATACGAAACATTCAAAACATGTGAAACACCCGAAACATGTCTAACATACGAAACATTCTAAACATGTCAAACACCCGAAACATGTCAAACATACGAAACATTCGAAACATGTCAAATACCCCAAACATGTCAAACATCCGAAACATCCGAAACATGTCAAACATACGAAACATCCGAAACATGTCAAACACCCGAAACATGTCAAACATACGAAACATCCGAAACATGTCAAACATACGAAACATCCGAAACATGTCAAACACCCAAAACATGTCAAACATGCGAAACATCCGAAACATGTCAAACACTCTAAACATTTCAAACATACGAAACATCCGAAACATGTCAAACACCCGTAATATGTCAAAGATACGAAACATCCAAAACATGTCAAACATCCGAAACATGTTAAACAGCCTAAACAAGTCAAACATATGAGACACCCGAAACATGTCAAACATACGAAACATTCGAAACATGTCAAATACCCCAAACATGTCAAACATCCGAAACATCCGAAACATGTCAAACATACGAAACATCCGAAACATGTCAAACACCCGAAACATGTCAAACATACGAAACATCCGAAACATGTCAAACATACGAAACATCCGAAACATGTCAAAAACCCGAAACATGTCAAACATACAAAACATTCGAAACATGTTAAACATCCGAAACATGTCAATATACAAAACATCCGAAACATGTCAAACACCCGTAATATGTCAAAGATACGAAACATCCAAAACATGTCAAACATCCGAAACATGTTAAACAGCCTAAACAAGTCAAACATATGAGACATCCGAAACATGTCAAACACCTGAAACATGTCAAACATACGAAACATCCAAAACATGTCAAACACTCTAAACATGTCAAACATACGAAACATGTCAAACATACGAAACATCTGAAACATGTCAAACACCCGAAACATGTTAAACATACAAAACATCCGAAACATGTCAAACACCCGAAACATGTCAAACATACGAAACATCCGAAACATGTCAAACATACGAAACATCCGAAACATGTCAAACACTCTAAACATGTCAAACATACGAAACATCCAAAACATGTCAAACATACGAAACATCTGAAACATGTCAAACACCCGAAACATGTCAAACATACGAAACATCTGAAACATGTCAAACATTCGAAACATGTCAAACATACGAAACATCCGAAACATGTCAAACATACGAAACATTCAAAACATGTCAAACACCTGAAACATGTCATACATACCAAACATCCGAAACATGTGAAACACCCAAAACAGGTCAAACATACGAAACATTCAAAACATGTGAAACACCCGAAACATGTCTAATATACGAAACATTCGAAACATGTCAAACACCCTAAACATGTCAAACATACGAAACATCCGAAACATGTCAAACACCCAAAACATGTCAAACATCCGAAACATCCGAAACATGTCAAACATACGAAACATCCGAAACATGTCAAACACCCGAAACATGTCAAACATACGAAACATCCGAAACATGTCAAACATACGAAACATCCGAAACATGTCAAAAACCCGAAAAATGTCAAACATACGAAACATCCGAAAAATGTCAGACACCCGAAACATGTCAAACATACGAAACATCCGAAGTATGTCAAACATACCAAACATCCGAAACATGTCAAGCAACCTAAACATGTCAAACATTCGAAACATGTCAAACATACAAAGCATCCGAAACAAGTTAAACACCCAAAATATGTCAAACACCCGAAACATGTCAAACACCAGAAACATGTCAGACATTCGAAACATGTCAAACATACGAAACATCCCAAAATTGACAAACACCCGAAACATATCAAACATACGAAATATCCGAAACATGTCAAACACTTAAAATATGTCAAACATACAAAACATCCGAAACAAGTCAAACACCTAAAACATGTCAAACACCCGAAACATGTCAAACATACGAAACATGTAAAATATACGAAACATGTTAAACATACGAAACATCCGAAACATGTCAAACACTCGAAACATGTCAAACTTACGAAACATTCAAAACATAACAAACACCCAAAACATGTCAAACATACGAAACATCCGAAAAATGTCAATTTTCCAAAACATGTCAAACATATGAAACATTTGAAACATAACAAACACCCGAAACATGTCAAACATACGAAACATCCGAAAAATGTCAAGCACCCGAAACATATCAAACATACAAAACATTCGAAACATGTTAAACATCCGAAACATGTCAATATACGAAACATCCGAAACATGTCAAACACACGAAATATGTCAAACATACGAAACATCCGAAACATGTCAAACATCCGAAACATGTTAAACAGCCTAAACATGTCAAACATATGAGACATCCGAAACATGTCAAACACCTGAAACATGTCAAACATACGAAACATCCGAAACATGTCAAACACTCCAAACATGTCAAACATACGAAACATCAGAAACATGTCAAACATACGAAACATCTGAAACATGTCAAACACCCGAAAGATGTCAAACATACGAAACATCCGAAACATGTCAAACATACGAAACATCTGAAACATGTCAAACACCCGAAACATGTCAAACATACGAATCATTTGAAACATGTCAAACACCCGAAACATGTCAAACATACAAAACATCTGAATTATGTCAAACACCCGAAACATGTCAAACATACGAAACATCCGAAACATGTCAAACATACGAAACATACAAAACATGTCAAACACCTGAAACATGTCAAACATACGAAACATCCGAAACATGTCAAACGCCCAAAACATATCAAACACCCGAAACATGTCAAACATACGAAACATCCGAAACATGTCAAACATCCGAAACATGTCAAACACCCAAAACATGTCAAACATACGAAACATCCGAAACTAGTCAAACACCCAAAACATGTCAAACACCCGAAACATGTCAAACATACGAAACATGTCAAACATACGAAACATCCGAAACATGTCAAACACCCGAAACATGTCAAACATACGAAACATCTGAAACATGTCGAACATACGAAACATACAAAACATGTCAAACACCTGAAACATGTCATACATACGAAACATCCAAAACATGTGAAACACCCAAAACATGTCAAACATACGAAACATTCAAATATGTGAAACACCCGAAACATGTCTAACATACGAAACATCCGAAACATGTCAAACATACGAAACATCCGAAACATGTCAAACACCCGAAACATGTCAAACATACGAAACATCCAAAAATTGTTAAACATAAGAAACATCCGAAACATAACAAACACCCGAAACATGTCAAACATACGAAACATTCGAAATATGTCAATTTTCCAAAACATGTCAAACATACGAAACATTTTAAACATAACAAACACCCGAAACATGTTAAACATACGAAACATCCGAAAAATGTCAAGCACCCGAAACATGTCAAACATACAAAACATTCGAAACATGTCAAACATCCGAAACATGTCAATATACGAAACATTCGAAACATGTCAAACACCCGAAATATGTCAAATATACGAAACATCCGAAACATGTCAAACATCCAAAACATGTTAAACAGCCTAAACATGTCAAACATATTAGACATCCGAAACATGTTAAACACCTGAAACATGTCAAACACCCGAAACATGTCAAACATACGAAACATCCGAAACATGTCAAAACACTCTAAACATGTCAAACATACGAAACATCCAAAACATGTCAAACATACGAAACATACAAAACATGTCAAACACCTGAAACATGTCATACATACGAAACATCCGAAACATGTGAAACACCCAAAACATGTCAAACATACGAAACATTCAAAACATGTGAAAACACCCGAAACATGTCTAACATACGAAACATTCTAAACATGTCAAAAACCCGAAAAATGTCAAACATACGAAACATCCGAAACATAACAAACACCCGAAACATGTCAAACATACGAAACATCCGAAAAATGTCAATTTTCCAAAACATGTCAAACATACGAAACATTTGAAACATAACAAACACCAGAAAAATGTCAAACATACAAAACATCTGAAAAATGTCAAGCACCCGAAACATATCAAGCATACAAAATATTCGAAACATGTTAAACATCCGAAACATGTCAATATACGAAACATCCGAAACATGTCAAACACCCAAAATATGTCAAACATACGAAACATATCAAGCATACAAAATATTCGAAACATGTTAAACATCCGAAACATGTCAATATACGAAACATCCGAAACATGTCAAACACCCAAAATATGTCAAACATACGAAACATCCGAAACATGTCAAACATCCGAAACATGTTAAACAGCCTAAACATGTCAAACATATGAGACATCCGAAACATGTCAAACACTTGTAACATTTTAAACATACGAAACATCCGAAACATGTCAAACACTCTAGACATGTCAAACATACGAAACATCCGAAACATGTCAAAAATACGAAACATCTGAAACATGTCAAACACCCGAAACACGTCAAACATACGAAACATCCGAAACTAGTGAAACACCCAAAACATGTCAAACACCCGAAACATGTCAAACATACGAAACATGTCAAACAAACGAAACATCCGAAACATGTCAAACACCCAAAACATGTCAAACATACGAAACATCTGAAACATGTCAAAAACCCGAAACATGTCAAACATACGAAACATCCGAAACATGTCAAACATACGAAACATACAAAACATGTCAAACACCTGAAACATGTCATACATACGAAACATCCGAAACATGTGAAACACCCAAAACATGTCAAACATACGAAACATTCAAAACATGTGAAACACCCGAAACATGTCTAACATACGAAACATTCTAAACATGTCAAACACCCGAAACATGTCAAACATACGAAACATTCGAAACATGTCAAATACCCCAAACATGTCAAACATCCGAAACATCCGAAACATGTCAAACATACGAAACATCCGAAACATGTCAAACACCCGAAACATGTCAAACATACGAAACATCCGAAACATGTCAAACATACGAAACATCCGAAACATGTCAAACACCCAAAACATGTCAAACATGCGAAACATCCGAAACATGTCAAACACTCTAAACATTTCAAACATACGAAACATCCGAAACATGTCAAACACCCGTAATATGTCAAAGATACGAAACATCCAAAACATGTCAAACATCCGAAACATGTTAAACAGCCTAAACAAGTCAAACATATGAGACACCCGAAACATGTCAAACATACGAAACATTCGAAACATGTCAAATACCCCAAACATGTCAAACATCCGAAACATCCGAAACATGTCAAACATACGAAACATCCGAAACATGTCAAACACCCGAAACATGTCAAACATACGAAACATCCGAAACATGTCAAACATACGAAACATCCGAAACATGTCAAAAACCCGAAACATGTCAAACATACAAAACATTCGAAACATGTTAAACATCCGAAACATGTCAATATACAAAACATCCGAAACATGTCAAACACCCGTAATATGTCAAAGATACGAAACATCCAAAACATGTCAAACATCCGAAACATGTTAAACAGCCTAAACAAGTCAAACATATGAGACATCCGAAACATGTCAAACACCTGAAACATGTCAAACATACGAAACATCCAAAACATGTCAAACACTCTAAACATGTCAAACATACGAAACATGTCAAACATACGAAACATCTGAAACATGTCAAACACCCGAAACATGTTAAACATACAAAACATCCGAAACATGTCAAACACCCGAAACATGTCAAACATACGAAACATCCGAAACATGTCAAACATACGAAACATCCGAAACATGTCAAACACTCTAAACATGTCAAACATACGAAACATCCAAAACATGTCAAACATACGAAACATCTGAAACATGTCAAACACCCGAAACATGTCAAACATACGAAACATCTGAAACATGTCAAACATTCGAAACATGTCAAACATACGAAACATCCGAAACATGTCAAACATACGAAACATTCAAAACATGTCAAACACCTGAAACATGTCATACATACCAAACATCCGAAACATGTGAAACACCCAAAACAGGTCAAACATACGAAACATTCAAACATGTGAAACACCCGAAACATGTCTAATATACGAAACATTCGAAACATGTCAAACACCCTAAACATGTCAAACATACGAAACATCCGAAACATGTCAAACACCCAAAACATGTCAAACATCCGAAACATCCGAAACATGTCAAACATACGAAACATCCGAAACATGTCAAACACCCGAAACATGTCAAACATACGAAACATCCGAAACATGTCAAACATACGAAACATCCGAAACATGTCAAAAAACCCGAAAAATGTCAAACATACGAAACATCCGAAAAATGTCAGACACCCGAAACATGTCAAACATACGAAAACATCCGAAGTATGTCAAACATACCAAACATCCGAAACATGTCAAGCAACCTAAACATGTCAAACATTCGAAACATGTCAAACATACAAAGCATCCGAAACAAGTTAAACACCCAAAATATGTCAAACACCCGAAACATGTCAAACACCAGAAACATGTCAGACATTCGAAACATGTCAAACATACGAAACATCCCAAAATTGACAAACACCCGAAACATATCAAACATACGAAATATCCGAAACATGTCAAACACTTAAAATATGTCAAACATACAAAAACATCCGAAACAAGTCAAACACCTAAAACATGTCAAACACCCGAAACATGTCAAACATACGAAACATGTAAAATATACGAAACATGTTAAACATACGAAACATCCGAAACATGTCAAACACTCGAAACATGTCAAACTTACGAAACATTCAAAACATAACAAACACCCAAAACATGTCAAACATACGAAACATCCGAAAAATGTCAATTTTCCAAAACATGTCAAACATATGAAACATTTGAAACATAACAAACACCCGAAACATGTCAAACATACGAAACATCCGAAAAATGTCAAGCACCCGAAACATATCAAACATACAAAACATTCGAAACATGTTAAACATCCGAAACATGTCAATATACGAAACATCCGAAACATGTCAAACACACGAAATATGTCAAACATACGAAACATCCGAAACATGTCAAACATCCGAAACATGTTAAACAGCCTAAACATGTCAAACATATGAGACATCCGAAACATGTCAAACACCTGAAACATGTCAAACATACGAAACATCCGAAACATGTCAAACACTCCAAACATGTCAAACATACGAAACATCAGAAACATGTCAAACATACGAAACATCTGAAACATGTCCAAACACCCGAAAGATGTCAAACATACGAAACATCCGAAACATGTCAAACATACGAAACATCTGAAACATGTCAAACACCCGAAACATGTCAAACATACGAATCATTTGAAACATGTCAAACACCCGAAACATGTCAAACATACAAAACATCTGAATTATGTCAAACACCCGAAACATGTCAAACATACGAAACATCCGAAACATGTCAAACATACGAAACATACAAAACATGTCAAACACCTGAAACATGTCAAACATACGAAACATCCGAAACATGTCAAACGCCCAAAACATATCAAACACCCGAAACATGTCAAACATACGAAACATCCGAAACATGTCAAACATCCGAAACATGTCAAACACCCAAAACATGTCAAACATACGAAACATCCGAAACTAGTCAAACACCAAAACATGTCAAACACCCGAAACATGTCAAACATACGAAACATGTCAAACATACGAAACATCCGAAACATGTCAAACACCCGAAACATGTCAAACATACGAAACATCTGAAACATGTCGAACATACGAAACATACAAAACATGTCAAACACCTGAAACATGTCATACATACGAAACATCCAAAACATGTGAAACACCCAAAACATGTCAAACATACGAAACATTCAAATATGTGAAACACCCGAAACATGTCTAACATACGAAACATCCGAAACATGTCAAACATACGAAACATCCGAAACATGTCAAACACCCGGAAACATGTCAAACATACGAAACATCCAAAAATTGTTAAACATAAGAAACATCCGAAACATAACAAACACCCGAAACATGTCAAACATACGAAACATTCGAAATATGTCAATTTTCCAAAACATGTCAAACATACGAAACATTTTAAACATAACAAACACCCGAAACATGTTAAACATACGAAACATCCGAAAAATGTCAAGCACCCGAAACATGTCAAACATACAAAACATTCGAAACATGTCAAACATCCGAAACATGTCAATATACGAAACATTCGAAACATGTCAAACACCCGAAATATGTCAAATATACGAAACATCCGAAACATGTCAAACATCCAAAACATGTTAAACAGCCTAAACATGTCAAACATATTAGACATCCGAAACATGTTAAACACCTGAAACATGTCAAACACCCGAAACATGTCAAACATACGAAACATCCGAAACATGTCAAACACTCTAAAACATGTCAAACATACGAAACATCCGAAACATGTCAAAAATACGAACATCTGAAACATGTCAAACACCCGAAACATGTCAAACATACGAAACATCCGAAACATGACAAACATACGAAACATCTGAAACATGTCAAACACCCAAAACATGTCAAACATACGAATCATTTGGAAACATGTCAAACACCCGAAACATGTCAAACATACAAAACATCTGAATTATGTCAAACACCGGAAACATGTCAAACATACGAAACATCCGAAACACGTGAAATACTTAAAACATGTCCAACATACGAATTATTCAAAACATGTCAAACACCCGAAACATGTCAAACATACGAAACATTCGAAACATGTCAAACACCCGAAACATGTCAAACATACGAAACATCCGAAACTAGTCAAACACCCAAAACATTTCAAACACCCGAAACATGGCAAATAGACGAAATGTCAAACATACGAAACATGTCAAACACTCGAAACATGTCAAACATACGAAACATCCGAAACATGTCAAACACCCGAAACATGTCAAACATACGAGACATCTGAAACATGTCAAACACCCGAAATATGTCAAACATACAAAACATCCGAAACATGTCAAACATACGAAACATGTCAAACACCCAAAACATGTCAAACATGCGAAACATCCGAAACATGTCAAACACTCTAAACATGTCAAACATACGAAACATCCGAAACATGTCAAACATACGAAACATCTGAAACATGTCAAACACCCGAAACATGTCAAACATACGAAACATTCGAAACATGTCAAACATACGAAACATCTGAAACATGTCAAACATCCGAAACATGTCAAACATACGAAACATCCGAAACATGTCAAAAACCCGAAAAATGTCAAACATACGAAACATCCGAAACATAACAAACACCCGAAACATGTCAAACATACGAAACATCCGAAAAATGTCAATTTTCCAAAACATGTCAAACATACGAAACATTTGAAACATAACAAACACCAGAAACATGTCAAACATACAAAACATCTGAAAAATGTCAAGAACCGGAAACATATCAAGCATACAAAATATTCGAAACATGTTAAACATCCGAAACATGTCAATATACGAAACATCCGAAACATGTCAAACACCCAAAATATGTCAAACATACGAAACATATCAAGCATACAAAATATTCAAAACATGTTAAACATCCGAAACATGTCAATATACGAAACATCCGAAACATGTCAAACACCCAAAATATGTCAAACATACGAAACATCCGAAACATGTCAAACATCCGAAACATGTTAAACAGCTTAAACATGTCAAACATATGAGACATCCGAAACATGTCAAACACTTGTAACATGTTAAACATACGAAACATCCGAAACATGTCAAACACTCTAGACATGTCAAACATACGAAACATCCGAAACATGTCAAAAATACGAAACATCTGAAACATGTCAAACACCGAAACACGTCAAACATACGAAACATCCGAAACTAGTGAAACACCCAAAACATGTCAAACACCCGAAACATGTCAAACATACGAAACATGTCAAACAAACGAAACATCCGAAACATGTCAAACACCCAAAACATGTCAAACATACGAAACATCTGAAACATGTCAAAAACCCGAAACATGTCAAACATACGAAACATCCGAAACATGTCAAACATACGAAACATACAAAACATGTCAAACACCCGAAACATGTCTAACATACGAAACATTCTAAACATGTCAAAAACCCGAAAAATGTCAAACATACGAAACATCCGAAACATAACAAACACCCGAAACATGTCAAACATACGAAACATCCGAAAAATGTCAATTTTCCAAAACATGTCAAACATACGAAACATTTGAAACATAACAAACACCAGAAAAATGTCAAACATACAAAACATCTGAAAAATGTCAAGCACCCGAAACATATCAAGCATACAAAATATTCGAAACATGTTAAACATCCTAAACATGTCAATATACGAAACATCCGAAACATGTCAAACACCCAAAATATGTCAAACATACGAAACATATCAAGCATACAAAATATTCGAAACATGTTAAACATCCGAAACATGTCAATATACGAAACATCCGAAACATGTCAAACACCCAAAATATGTCAAACATACGAAACATCCGAAACATGTCAAACATCCGAAACATGTTAAACAGCCTAAACATATCAAACATATGAGACATCCGAAACATGTCAAACACTTGTAACATTTTAAACATA
>JAZGLO010002154.1:0-50330 GCA_036873155.1 Biomphalaria sudanica
AAACACCCGAAACATGTTAAACATACGAAACATCCGAAAAATGTCAAGCACCCGAAACATGTCAAACATACAAAACATTCGAAACATGTCAAACATCCGAAACATGTCAATATACGAAACATTTGAAACATGTCAAACACCCGAAATATGTCAAATATACGAAACATCCGAAACATGTCAAACATCCAAAACATGTTAAACAGCCTAAACATGTCAAACATATTAGACATCCGAAACATGTTAAACACCTGAAACATGTCAAACACCCGAAACATGTCAAACATACGAAACATCCGAAACATGTCAAACACTCTAAACATGTCAAACATACGAAACATCCAAAACATGTCAAAAATACGAAACATCTGAAACATGTCAAACACCCGAAACATGTCAAACATACGAAACATCCGAAACATGACAAACATACGAAACATCTGAAACATGTCAAACACCCAAAACATGTCAAACATACGAATCATTTGAAACATGTCAAACACCCGAAACATGTCAAACATACAAAACATCTGAATTATGTCAAACACCGGAAACATGTCAAACATACGAAACATCCGAAACACGTGAAATACTTAAAACATGTCCAACATACGAATTATTCAAAACATGTCAAACACCTGAAACATGTCAAACATACGAAACATTCGAAACATGTCAAACACCCGAAACATGTCAAACATACGAAACATCCGAAACTAGTCAAACACCCAAAACATTTCAAACACCCGAAACATGGCAAATAGACGAAAATGTCAAACATACGAAACATGTCAAACACTCGAAACATGTCAAACATACGAAACATCCGAAACATGTCAAACACCCGAAACATGTCAAACATACGAGACATCTGAAACATGTCAAACACCCGAAATATGTCAAACATACGAAACATCCGAAACATGTCAAACATACGAAACATGTCAAACACCTGAAACATGTCAAACATACGAAACATCCGAAACATGTCAAACACCCAAAACATGTCAAACATGCGAAACATCCGAAACATGTCAAACACTCTAAACATGTCAAACATACGAAACATCCGAAACATGTCAAACATACGAAACATCTGAAACATGTCAAACACCCGAAACATGTCAAACATACGAAACATTCGAAACATGTCAAACATACGAAACATCTGAAACATGTCAAACATCCGAAACATGTCAAACATACGAAACATCCGAAACATGTCAAAAACCCGAAAAATGTCAAACATACGAAACATCCGAAACATAACAAACACCCGAAACATGTCAAACATACGAAACATCCGAAAAATGTCAATTTTCCAAAACATGTCAAACATACGAAACATTTGAAACATAACAAACACCAGAAACATGTCAAACATACAAAACATCTGAAAATGTCAAGCACCCGAAACATATCAAGCATACAAAATATTCGAAACATGTTAAACATCCGAAACATGTCAATATACGAAACATCCGAAACATGTCAAACACCCAAAATATGTCAAACATACGAAACATATCAAGCATACAAAATATTCGAAACATGTTAAACATCCGAAACATGTCAATATACGAAACATCCGAAACATGTCAAACACCCAAAATATGTCAAACATACGAAACATCCGAAACATGTCAAACATCCGAAACATGTTAAACAGCCTAAACATGTCAAACATATGAGACATCCGAAACATGTCAAACACTTGTAACATGTTAAACATACGAAACATCCGAAACATGTCAAACACTCTAGACATGTCAAACATACGAAACATCCGAAACATGTCAAAAATACGAAACATCTAAAACATGTCAAACACCCGAAACACGTCAAACATACGAAACATCCGAAACTAGTGAAACACCCAAAACATGTCAAACACCCGAAACATGTCAAACATACGAAACATGTCAAACAAACGAAACATCCGAAACATGTCAAACACCCAAAACATGTCAAACATACGAAACATCCGAAACATGTCAAACACCCGAAACATGTCAAACATACGAAACATCCGAAACATGTCAAACATACGAAACATCCGAAACATGTCAAAAACCCGAAACATGTCAAACATACAAAACATTCGAAACATGTTAAACATCCGAAACATGTCAATATACAAAACATCCGAAACATGTCAAACACCCGTAATATGTCAAAGATACGAAACATCCAAAACATGTCAAACATCCGAAACATGTTAAACAGCCTAAACAAGTCAAACATATGAGACATCCGAAACATGTCAAACACTCTAAACATGTCAAACATACGAAACATGTCAAACATACGAAACATCTGAAACATGTCAAACACCCGAAACATGTTAAACATACAAAACATCCGAAACATGTCAAACACCCGAAACATGTCAAACATACGAAACATCCGAAACATGTCAAACATACGAAACATCCGAAACATGTCAAACACTCTAAACATGTCAAACATACGAAACATCCAAAACATGTCAAACATACGAAACATCTGAAACATGTCAAACACCCGAAACATGTCAAACATACGAAACATCTGAAACATGTCAAACATTCGAAACATGTCAAACATACGAAACATCCGAAACATGTCAAACATACGAAACATTCAAAACATGTCAAACACCTGAAACATGTCATACATACGAAACATCCGAAACATGTGAAACACCCAAAACAGGTCAAACATACGAAACATTCAAAACATGTGAAACACCCGAAACATGTCTAATATACGAAACATTCGAAACATGTCAAACACCCTAAACATGTCAAACATACGAAACATCCGAAACATGTCAAACACCCAAAACATGTCAAACATCCGAAACATCCGAAACATGTCAAACATACGAAACATCCGAAACATGTCAAACACCCGAAACATGTCAAACATACGAAACATCCGAAACATGTCAAACATACGAAACATCCGAAACATGTCAAAAACCCGAAAAATGTCAAACATACGAAACATCCGAAAAATGTCAGACACCCGAAACATGTCAAACATACGAAACACCCGAAGTATGTCAAACATACCAAACATCCGAAACATGTCAAGCAACCTAAACATGTCAAACATTCGAAACATGTCAAACATACAAAGCATCCGAAACAAGTTAAACACCCAAAATATGTCAAACACCCGAAACATGTCAAACACCAGAAACATGTCAGACATTCGAAACATGTCAAACATACGAAACATCCCAAAATTGACAAACACCCGAAACATATCAAACATACGAAATATCTTAAACATGTCAAACACTTAAAATATGTCAAACATACAAAACATCCGAAACAAGTCAAACACCTAAAACATGTCAAACACCCGAAACATGTCAAACATACGAAACATGTAAAATATACGAAACATGTTAAACATACGAAACATCCGAAACATGTCAAACACTCGAAACATGTCAAACTTACGAAACATTCAAAACATAACAAACACCCAAAACATGTCAAACATACGAAACATCCGAAAAATGTCAATTTTCCAAAACATGTCAAACATATGAAACATTTGAAACATAACAAACACCCGAAACATGTCAAACATACGAAACATCCGAAAAATGTCAAGCACCCGAAACATATCAAACATACAAAACATTCGAAACATGTTAAACATCCGAAACATGTCAATATACGAAACATCCGAAACATGTCAAACACACGAAATATGTCAAACATACGAAACATCCGAAACATGTCAAACATCCGAAACATGTTAAACAGCCTAAACATGTCAAACATATGAGACATCCGAAACATGTCAAACACCTGAAACATGTCAAACATACGAAACATCCGAAACATGTCAAACACTCCAAACATGTCAAACATACGAAACATCAGAAACATGTCAAACATACGAAACATCTAAAACATGTCAAACACCCGAAAGATGTCAAACATACGAAACATCCGAAACATGTCAAACATACGAAACATCTGAAACATGTCAAACACCCGAAACATGTCAAACATACGAATCATTTGAAACATGTCAAACACCCGAAACATGTCAAACATACAAAACATCTGAATTATGTCAAACATCCGAAACATGTCAAACATACGAAACATCCGAAACATGTCAAACATACGAAACATACAAAACATGTCAAACACCTGAAACATGTCAAACATACGAAACATCCGAAACATGTCAAACGCCCAAAACATATCAAACACCCGAAACATGTCAAACATACGAAACATCCGAAACATGTCAAACATCCGAAACATGTCAAACACCCAAAACATGTCAAACATACGAAACATCCGAAACTAGTCAAACACCCAAAACATGTCAAACACCCGAAACATGTCAAACATACGAAACATGTCAAACATACGAAACATCCGAAACATGTCAAACACCCGAAACATGTCAAACATACGAAACATCTGAAACATGTCGAACATACGAAACATACAAAACATGTCAAACACCTGAAACATGTCATACATACGAAACATCCAAAACATGTGAAACACCCAAAACATGTCAAACATACGAAACATTCAAATATGTGAAACACCCGAAACATGTCTAACATACGAAACATCCGAAATATGTCAAACATACGAAACATCCGAAACATGTCAAACACCCGAAACATGTCAAACATACGAAACATCCAAAAATTGTTAAACATAAGAAACATCCGAAACATAACAAACACCCGAAACATGTCAAACATACGAAACATTCGAAATATGTCAATTTTCCAAAACATGTCAAACATACGAAACATTTTAAACATAACAAACACCCGAAACATGTTAAACATACGAAACATCCGAAAAATGTCAAGCACCCGAAACATGTCAAACATACAAAACATTCGAAACATGTCAAACATCCGAAACATGTCAATATACGAAACATTCGAAACATGTCAAACACCCGAAATATGTCAAATATACGAAACATCCGAAACATGTCAAACATCCAAAACATGTTAAACAGCCTAAACATGTCAAACATATTAGCCAAAACATGTCAAAAATACGAAACATCTGAAACATGTCAAACACCCGAAACATGTCAAACATACGAAACATCCGAAACATGACAAATATACGAAACATCTGAAACATGTCAAACACCCAAAACATGTCAAACATACGAATCATTTGAAACATGTCAAACACCCGAAACATGTCAAACATACAAAACATCTGAATTATGTCAAACACCGGAAACATGTCAAACATACGAAACATCCGAAACACGTGAAATACTTAAAACATGTCCAACATACGAATTATTCAAAACATGTCAAACACCCGAAACATGTCAAACATACGAAACATTCGAAACATGTCAAACACCCGAAACATGTCAAACATACGAAATATCCGAAACTAGTCAAACACCCAAAACATTTCAAACACCCGAAACATGGCAAATAGACGAAAATGTCAAACATACGAAACATGTCAAACACTCGAAACATGTCAAACATACGAAACATCCGAAACATGTCAAACACCCGAAACATTTGAAACATAACAAACACCAGAAACATGTCAAACATACAAAACATCTGAAAAATGTCAAGCACCCGAAACATATCAAGCATACAAAATATTCGAAACATGTTAAACATCCGAAACATGTCAATATACGAAACATCCGAAACATGTCAAACACCCAAAATATGTCAAACATACGAAACATATCAAGCATACAAAATATTCAAAACATGTTAAACATCCGAAACATGTCAATATACGAAACATCCGAAACATGTCAAACACCCAAAATATGTCAAACATACGAAACATCCGAAACATGTCAAACATACGAAACATACAAAACATGTCAAACACCTGAAACATGTCATACATACGAAACATCCGAAACATGTGAAACACCCAAAACATGTCAAACATACGAAACATTCAAAACATGTGAAACACCCGAAACATGTCTAACATACGAAACATTCTAAACATGTCAAAAACCCGAAAAATGTCAAACATACGAAACATCTGAAACATAACAAACACCCGAAACATGTCAAACATACGAAACATCCGAAAAATGTCAATTTTCCAAAACATGTCAAACATACGAAACATTTGAAACATAACAAACACCAGAAAAATGTCAAACATACAAAACATCTGAAAAATGTCAAGCACCCGAAACATATCAAGCATACAAAATATTCG
The DNA here is from genome assembly GCA_036873155.1 of Biomphalaria sudanica. Taxonomy (NCBI): domain Eukaryota; kingdom Metazoa; phylum Mollusca; class Gastropoda; family Planorbidae; genus Biomphalaria; species Biomphalaria sudanica. The sequence goes on from JAZGLO010002154.1 coordinate 6,213, forward strand.
AAACATGTCAAACACCTGAAACATGTCAATATACGAAACATCCGAAACATGTCAAACACCCAAAATATGTCAAACATACGAAACATATCAAGCATACAAAATATTCGAAACATGTTAAACATCCGAAACATGTCAATATACGAAACATCCGAAACATGTCAAACACCCAAAATATGTCAAACATACGAAACATCCGAAACATGTCAAACATCCGAAACATGTTAAACAGCCTAAACATGTCAAACATATGAGACATCCGAAACATGTCAAACACTTGTAACATTTTAAACATACGAAACATCCGAAACATGTCAAACACTCTAGACATGTCAAACATACGAAACATCCGAAACATGTCAAAAATACGAAACATCTGAAACATGTCAAACACCCGAAACACGTCAAACATACGAAACATCCGAAACTAGTGAAACACCCAAAACATGTCAAACACCCGAAACATGTCAAACATACGAAACATGTCAAACAAACGAAACATCCGAAACATGTCAAACACCCAAAACATGTCAAACATACGAAACATCTGAAACATGTCAAAAACCCGAAACATGTCAAACATACGAAACATCCGAAACATGTCAAACATACGAAACATACAAAACATGTCAAACACCTGAAACATGTCATACATACGAAACATCCGAAACATGTGAAACACCCAAAACATGTCAAACATACGAAACATTCAAAACATGTGAAACACCCGAAACATGTCTAACATACGAAACATTCTAAACATGTCAAACACCCGAAACATGTCAAACATACGAAACATTCGAAACATGTCAAATACCACAAACATGTCAAACATCCGAAACATCCGAAACATGTCAAACATACGAGACATCTGAAACATGTCAAACACCCGAAATATGTCAAACATACGAAACATCCGAAACATGTCAAACATACGAAACATGTCAAACACCTGAAACATGTCAAACATACGAAACATCCGAAACATGTCAAACACCCAAAACATGTCAAACATGCGAAACATCCGAAACATGTCAAACACTCTAAACATGTCAAACATACGAAACATCCGAAACATGTCAAACATACGAAACATCTGAAACATGTCAAACACCCGAAACATGTCAAACATACGAAACATCCGAAACATGTCAAACATACGAAACATCTGAAACATGTCAAACATCCGAAACATGTCAAACATACGAAACATCCGAAACATGTCAGAAACCCGAAAAATGTCAAACATACGAAACATCCGAAACATAACAAACACCCGAAACATGTCAAACATACGAAACATCCGAAAAATGTCAATTTTCCAAAACATGTCAAACATACGAAACATTTAAAACATAACAAACACCAGAAACATGTCAAACATTCGAAACATCCGAAACATGTCAAACACCCTAAACATGTCAAACATACGAAACATCTGAAACATGTGAAACACCCAAAACATGTCAAACATATGAAACATTCAAATATGTGAAACACCCGAAACATGTCTAACATACGAAACATCCGAAACATGTCAAACATACGAAACATCCGAAACATGTCAAACACCCGAAACATGTCAAACATACGAAACATCCAAAAATTGTTAAACATAAGAAACATCCGAAACATAACAAACACCCGAAACATGTCAAACATACGAAACATTCGAAATATGTCAATTTTCCAAAACATGTCAAACATACGAAACATTTTAAACATAACAAACACCCGAAACATGTTAAACATACGAAACATCCGAAAAATGTCAAGCACCCGAAACATGTCAAACATACAAAACATTCGAAACATGTCAAACATCCGAAACATGTCAATATACGAAACATTTGAAACATGTCAAACACCCGAAATATGTCAAATATACGAAACATCCGAAACATGTCAAACATCCAAAACATGTTAAACAGCCTAAACATGTCAAACATATTAGACATCCGAAACATGTTAAACACCTGAAACATGTCAAACACCCGAAACATGTCAAACATACGAAACATCCGAAACATGTCAAACACTCTAAACATGTCAAACATACGAAACATCCAAAACATGTCAAAAATACGAAACATCTGAAACATGTCAAACACCCGAAAACATGTCAAACATACGAAACATCCGAAACATGACAAACATACGAAACATCTGAAACATGTCAAACACCCAAAACATGTCAAACATACGAATCATTTGAAACATGTCAAACACCCGAAACATGTCAAACATACAAAACATCTGAATTATGTCAAACACCGGAAACATGTCAAACATACGAAACATCCGAAACACGTGAAATACTTAAAACATGTCCAACATACGAATTATTCAAAACATGTCAAACACCTGAAACATGTCAAACATACGAAACATTCGAAACATGTCAAACACCCGAAACATGTCAAACATACGAAACATCCGAAACTAGTCAAACACCCAAAACATTTCAAACACCCGAAACATGGCAAATAGACGAAAATGTCAAACATACGAAACATGTCAAACACTCGAAACATATCAAACATACGAAACATCCGAAACATGTCAAACACCCGAAACATGTCAAACATACGAGACATCTGAAACATGTCAAACACCCGAAATATGTCAAACATACGAAACATCCGAAACATGTCAAACATACGAAACATGTCAAACACCTGAAACATGTCCAAACATACGAAACATCCGAAACATGTCAAACACCCAAAACATGTCAAACATGCGAAACATCCGAAACATGTCAAACACTCTAAACATGTCAAACATACGAAACATCCGAAACATGTCAAACATACGAAACATCTGAAACATGTCAAACACCCGAAACATGTCAAACATACGAAACATTCGAAACATGTCAAACATACGAAACATCTGAAACATGTCAAACATCCGAAACATGTCAAACATACGAAACATCCGAAACATGTCAAAAACCCGAAAAATGTCAAACATACGAAACATCCGAAACATAACAAACACCCGAAACATGTCAAACATACGAAACATCCGAAAAATGTCAATTTTCCAAAACATGTCAAACATACGAAACATTTGAAACATAACAAACACCAGAAACATGTCAAATATACAAAACATCTGAAAAATGTCAAGCACCCGAAACATATCAAGCATACAAAATATTCGAAACATGTTAAACATCCGAAACATGTCAATATACGAAACATCCGAAACATGTCAAACACCCAAAATATGTCAAACATACGAAACATATCAAGCATACAAAATATTCGAAACATGTTAAACATCCGAACATGTCAATATACGAAACATCCGAAACATGTCAAACACCCAAAATATGTCAAACATACGAAACATCCGAAACATGTCAAACATCCGAAACATGTTAAACAGCCTAAACATGTCAAACATATGAGACATCCGAAACATGTCAAACACTTGTAACATGTTAAACATACGAAACATCCGAAACATGTCAAACACTCTAGACATGTCAAACATACGAAACATCCGAAACATGTCAAAAATACGAAACATCTAAAACATGTCAAACACCCGAAACACGTCAAACATACGAAACATCCGAAACTAGTGAAACACCCAAAACATGTCAAACACCCGAAACATGTCAAACATACGAAACATGTCAAACAAACGAAACATCCGAAACATGTCAAACACCCAAAACATGTCAAACATACGAAACATCCGAAACATGTCAAACACCCGAAACATGTCAAACATACGAAACATCCGAAACATGTCAAACATACGAAACATCCGAAACATGTCAATATACAAAACATCCGAAACATGTCAAACACCCGTAATATGTCAAAGATACGAAACATCCAAGACATGTCAAACATCCGAAACATGTTAAACAGCCTAAACAAGTCAAACATATGAGACATCCGAAACATGTCAAACACCTGAAACATGTCAAACATACGAAACATCCAAAACATGTCAAACACTCTAAACATGTCAAACATACGAAACATGTCAAACATACGAAACATCTGAAACATGTCAAACACCCGAAACATGTTAAACATACAAAACATCCGAAACATGTCAAACACCCGAAACATGTCAAACATACGAAACATCCGAAACATGTCAAACATACGAAACATCCGAAACATGTCAAACACTCTAAACATGTCAAACATACGAAACATCCAAAACATGTCAAACATACGAAACATCTGAAACATGTCAAACACCCGAAACATGTCAAACATACGAAACATCTGAAACATGTCAAACATTCGAAACATGTCAAACATACGAAACATCCGAAACATGTCAAACATACGAAACATTCAAGACATGTCAAACACCTGAAACATGTCATACATACGAAACATCCGAAACATGTGAAACACCCAAAACAGGTCAAACATACGAAACATTCAAAACATGTGAAACACCCGAAACATGTCTAATATACGAAATATTCGAAACATGTCAAACACCCTAAACATGTCAAACATACGAAACATCCGAAACATGTCAAACACCCAAAACATGTCAAACATCCGAAACATCCGAAACATGTCAAACATACGAAACATCCGAAACATGTCAAACACCCGAAACATGTCAAACATACGAAACATCCGAAACATGTCAAACATACGAAACATCCGAAACATGTCAAAAACCCGAAAAATGTCAAACATACGAAACATCCGAAAAATGTCAGACACCCGAAACATGTCAAACATACGAAACACCCGAAGAATGTCAAACATACCAAACATCCGAAACATGTCAAGCAACCTAAACATGTCAAACATTCGAAACATGTCAAACATACAAAGCATCCGAAACAAGTTAAACACCCAAAATATGTCAAACACCCGAAACATGTCAAACACCAGAAACATGTCAGACATTCGAAACATGTCAAACATACGAAACATCCCAAAATTGATAAACACCCGAAACATATCAAACATACGAAATATCCGAAACATGTCAAACACTTAAAATATGTCAAACATACAAAACATCCGAAACAAGTCAAACACCTAAAACATGTCAAACACCCGAAACATGTCAAACATACGAAACATGTAAAATATACGAAACATGTTAAACATACGAAACATCCGAAACATGTCAAACACTCGAAACATGTCAAACTTACGAAACATTCAAAACATAACAAACACCCAAAACATGTCAAACATACGAAACATCCGAAAAATGTCAATTTTCCAAAACATGTCAAACATATGAAACATTTGAAACATTAGAAACACCCGAAACATGTCAAACATACGAAACATCCGAAAAATGTCAAGCACCCGAAACATATCAAACATACAAAACATTCGAAACATGTTAAACATCCGAAACATGTCAATATACGAAACATCCGAAACATGTCAAACACACGAAATATGTCAAACATACGAAACATCCGAAACATGTCAAACATCCGAAACATGTTAAACAGCCTAAACATGTCAAACATATGAGACATCCGAAACATGTCAAACACCTGAAACATGTCAAACATACGAAACATCCGAAACATGTCAAACACTCCAAACATGTCAAACATACGAAACATCAGAAACATGTCAAACATACGAAACATCTGAAACATGTCAAACACCCGAAAGATGTCAAACATACGAAACATCCGAAACATGTCAAACATACGAAACATCTGAAACATGTCAAACACCCGAAACATGTCAAACATACGAATCATTTGAAACATGTCAAACACCCGAAACATGTCAAACATACAAAACATCTGAATTATGTCAAACACCCAGAACATGTCAAACATACGAAACATCCGAAACATGTCAAACATACGAAACATACAAAACATGTCAAACACCTGAAACATGTCAAACATACGAAACATCCGAAACATGTCAAACGCCCAAAACATATCAAACACCCGAAACATGTCAAACATACGAAACATCCGAAACATGTCAAACATCCGAAACATGTCAAACACCCAAAACATGTCAAACATACGAAACATCCGAAACTAGTCAAACACCCAAAACATGTCAAACACCCGAAACATGTCAAACATACGAAACATGTCAAACATACGAAACATCCGAAACATGTCAAACACCCGAAACATGTCAAACATACGAAACATCTGAAACATGTCGAACATACGAAACATACAAAACATGTCAAACACCTGAAACATGTCATACATACGAAACATCCAAAACATGTGAAACACCCAAAACATGTCAAACATACGAAACATTCAAATATGTGAAACACCCGAAACATGTCTAACATACGAAACATCCGAAACATGTCAAACATACGAAACATCCGAAACATGTCAAACACCCGAAACATGTCAAACATACGAAACATCCAAAAATTGTTAAACATAAGAAACATCCGAAACATAACAAACACCCGAAACATGTCAAACATACGAAACATTCGAAATATGTCAATTTTCCAAAGACATCCGAAACATGTTAAACACCTGAAACATGTCAAACACCCGAAACATGTCAAACATACGAAACATCCGAAAAATGTCAATTTTCCAAAACATGTCAAACATACGAAACATTTGAAACATAACAAACACCAGAAACATGTCAAACATACAAAACATCTGAAAAATGTCAAGCACCCGAAACATATCAAGCATACAAAATATTCGAAACATGTTAAACATCCGAAACATGTCAATATACGAAACATCCGAAACATGTCAAACACCCAAAATATGTCAAACATACGAAACATATCAAGCATACAAAATATTCAAAACATGTTAAACATCCGAAACATGTCAATATACGAAACATCCGAAACATGTCAAACACCCAAAATATGTCAAACATACGAAACATCCGAAACATGTCAAACATACGAAACATACAAAACATGTCAAACACCTGAAACATGTCATACATACGAAACATCCGAAACATGTGAAACACCCAAAACATGTCAAACATACGAAACATTCAAAACATGTGAAACACCCGAAACATGTCTAACATACGAAACATTCTAAACATGTCAAAAACCCGAAAAATGTCAAACATACGAAACATCCGAAACATAACAAACACCCGAAACATGTCAAACATACGAAACATCCGAAAAATGTCAATTTTCCAAAACATGTCAAACATACGAAACATTTGAAACATAACAAACACCAGAAAAATGTCAAACATACAAAACATCTGAAAAATGTCAAGCACCCGAAACATATCAAGCATACAAAATATTCGAAACATGTTAAACATCCGAAACATGTCAATATACGAAACATCCGAAACATGTCAAACACCCAAAATATGTCAAACATACGAAACATATCAAGCATACAAAATATTCGAAACATGTTAAACATCCGAAACATGTCAATATACGAAACATCCGAAACATGTCAAACACCCAAAATATGTCAAACATACGAAACATCCGAAACATGTCAAACATCCGAAACATGTTAAACAGCCTAAACATGTCAAACATATGAGACATCCGAAACATGTCAAACACTTGTAACATTTTAAACATACGAAACATCCGAAACATGTCAAACACTCTAGACATGTCAAACATACGAAACATCCGAAATATGTCAAAAATACGAAACATCTGAAACATGTCAAACACCCGAAACACGTCAAACATACGAAACATCCGAAACTAGTGAAACACCCAAAACATGTCAAACACCCGAAACATGTCAAACATACGAAACATGTCAAACAAACGAAACATCCGAAACATGTCAAACACCCAAAACATGTCAAACATACGAAACATCTGAAACATGTCAAAAACCCGAAACATGTCAAACATACGAAACATCCGAAACATGTCAAACATACGAAACATACAAAACATGTCAAACACCTGAAACATGTCATACATACGAAACATCCGAAACATGTGAAACACCCAAAACATGTCAAACATACGAAACATTCAAAACATGTGAAACACCCGAAACATGTCTAACATACGAAACATCTGAAACATGTCAAACATTCGAAACATGTCAAACATACGAAACATCCGAAACATGTCAAACATACGAAACATTCAAAACATGTCAAACACCTGAAACATGTCATACATACGAAACATCCGAAACATGTGAAACACCCAAAACAGGTCAAACATACGAAACATTCAAAACATGTGAAACACCCGAAACATGTCTAATATACGAAACATTCGAAACATGTCAAACACCCTAAACATGTCAAACATACGAAACATCCGAAACATGTCAAACACCCAAAACATGTCAAACATCCGAAACATCCGAAACATGTCAAACATACGAAACATCCGAAACATGTCAAACACCCGAAACATGTCAAACATACGAAACATCCGAAACATGTCAAACATACGAAACATCCGAAACATGTCAAAAACCCGAAAAATGTCAAACATACGAAACATCCGAAAAATGTCAGACACCCGAAACATGTCAAACATACGAAACACCCGAAGTATGTCAAACATACCAAACATCCGAAACATGTCAAGCAACCTAAACATGTCAAACATTCGAAACATGTCAAACATACAAAGCATCCGAAACAAGTTAAACACCCAAAATATGTCAAACACCCGAAACATGTCAAACACCAGAAACATGTCAGACATTCGAAACATGTCAAACATACGAAACATCCCAAAATTGACAAACACCCGAAACATATCAAACATACGAAATATCCGAAACATGTCAAACACTTAAAATATGTCAAACATACAAAACATCCGAAACAAGTCAAACACCTAAAACATGTCAAACACCCGAAACATGTCAAACATACGAAACATGTAAAATATACGAAACATGTTAAACATACGAAACATCCGAAACATGTCAAACACTCGAAACATGTCAAACTTACGAAACATTCAAAACATAACAAACACCCAAAACATGTCAAACATACGAAACATCCGAAAAATGTCAATTTTCCAAAACATGTCAAACATATGAAACATTTGAAACATAACAAACACCCGAAACATGTCAAACATACGAAACATCCGAAAAATGTCAAGCACCCGAAACATATCAAACATACAAAACATTCGAAACATGTTAAACATCCGAAACATGTCAATATACGAAACATTCGAAACATGTCAAAAAACACAACGAAATATGTCAAACATACGAAACATCCGAAACATGTCAAACATCCGAAACATGTTAAACAGCCTAAACATGTCAAACATTTGAGACATCCGAAACATGTCAAACACCTGAAACATGTCAAACATACGAAACATCCGAAACATGTCAAACACTCCAAACATGTCAAACATACGAAACATTAGAAACATGTCAAACATACGAAACATCTGAAACATGTCAAACACCCGAAAGATGTCAAACATACGAAACATCCGAAACATGTCAAACATACGAAACATCTGAAACATGTCAAACACCCGAAACATGTCAAACATACGAATCATTTGAAACATGTCAAACACCCGAAACATGTCAAACATACAAAACATCTGAATTATGTCAAACACCCGAAACATGTCAAACATACGAAACATCCGAAACATGTCAAACATACGAAACATACAAAACATGTCAAACACCTGAAACATGTCAAACATACGAAACATCCGAAACATGTCAAACGCCCAAAACATATCAAACACCCGAAACATGTCAAACATACGAAACATCCGAAACATGTCAAACATCCGAAACATGTCAAACACCCAAAACATGTCAAACATACGAAACATCCGAAACTAGTCAAACACCCAAAACATGTCAAACACCCGAAACATGTCAAACATACGAAACATGTCAAACATACGAAACATCCAAAACATGTCAAACACCCGAAACATGTCAAACATACGAAACATCTGAAACATGTCGAACATACGAAACATACAAAACATGTCAAACACCTGAAACATGTCATACATACGAAACATCCAAAACATGTGAAACACCCAAAACATGTCAAACATACGAAACATTCAAATATGTGAAACACCCGAAACATGTCTAACATACGAAACATCCGAAACATGTCAAACATACGAAACATCCGAAACATGTCAAACACCCGAAACATGTCAAACATACGAAACATCCAAAAATTGTTAAACATAAGAAACATCCGAAACATAACAAACACCCGAAACATGTCAAACATACGAAACATTCGAAATATGTCAATTTTCCAAAACATGTCAAACATACGAAACATTTTAAACATAACAAACACCCGAAACATGTTAAACATACGAAACATCCGAAAAATGTCAAGCACCCGAAACATGTCAAACATACAAAACATTCGAAACATGTCAAACATCCGAAACATGTCAATATACGAAACATTCGAAACATGTCAAACACCCGAAATATGTCAAATATACGAAACATCCGAAACATGTCAAACATCCAAAACATGTTAAACAGCCTAAACATGTCAAACATATTAGACATCCGAAACATGTTAAACACCTGAAACATGTCAAACACCCGAAACATGTCAAACATACGAAACATCCGAAACATGTCAAACACTCTAAACATGTCAAACATACGAAACATCCGAAACATGTCAAAAATACGAAACATCTGAAACATGTCAAACACCCGAAACATGTCAAACATACGAAACATCCGAAACATGACAAACATACGAAACATCTGAAACATGTCAAACACCCAAAACATGTCAAACATACGAATCATTTGAAACATGTCAAACACCCGAAACATGTCAAACATACAAAACATCTGAATTATGTCAAACACCGGAAACATGTCAAACATACGAAACATCCGAAACACGTGAAATACTTAAAACATGTCCAACATACGAATTATTCAAAACATGTCAAACACCCGAAACATGTCAAACATACGAAACATTCGAAACATGTCAAACACCCGAAACATGTCAAACATACGAAACATCCGAAACTAGTCAAACACCCAAAACATTTCAAACACCCGAAACATGGCAAATAGACGAAAATGTCAAACATACGAAACATGTCAAACACTCGAAACATGTCAAACATACGAAACATCCGAAACATGTCAAACACCCGAAACATGTCAAACATACGAGACATCTGAAACATGTCAAACACCCGAAATATGTCAAACATACGAAACATCCGAAACATGTCAAACATACGAAACATGTCAAACACCTGAAACATGTCAAACATACGAAACATCCGAAACATGTCAAACACCCAAAACATGTCAAAACATGCGAAACATCCGAAACATGTCAAACACTCTAAACATGTCAAACATACGAAACATCCGAAACATGTCAAACATACGAAACATCTGAAACATGTCAAACACCCGAAACATGTCAAACATACGAAACATTCGAAACATGTCAAACATACGAAACATCTGAAACATGTCAAACATCCGAAACATGTCAAACATACGAAACATCCGAAACATGTCAAAAACCCGAAAAATGTCAAACATACGAAACATCCGAAACATAACAAACACCCGAAACATGTCAAACATACGAAACATCCGAAAAATGTCAATTTTCCAAAACATGTCAAACATACGAAACATTTGAAACATAACAAACACCAGAAACATGTCAAACATACAAAACATCTGAAAAATGTCAAGCACCCGAAACATATCAAGCATACAAAATATTCGAAACATGTTAAACATCCGAAACATGTCAATATACGAAACATCCGAAACATGTCAAACACCCAAAATATGTCAAACATACGAAACATATCAAGCATACAAAATATTCAAAACATGTTAAACATCCGAAACATGTCAATATACGAAACATCCGAAACATGTCAAACACCCAAAATATGTCAAACATACGAAACATCCGAAACATGTCAAACATCCGAAACATGTTAAACAGCTTAAACATGTCAAACATATGAGACATCCGAAACATGTCAAACACTTGTAACATGTTAAACATACGAAACATCCGAAACATGTCAAACACTCTAGACATGTCAAACATACGAAACATCCGAAACATGTCAAAAATACGAAACATCTGAAACATGTCAAACACCCGAAACACGTCAAACATACGAAACATCCGAAACTAGTGAAACACCCAAAACATGTCAAACACCCGAAACATGTCAAACATACGAAACATGTCAAACAAACGAAACATCCGAAACATGTCAAACACCCAAAACATGTCAAACATACGAAACATCTGAAACATGTCAAAAACCCGAAACATGTCAAACATACGAAACATCCGAAACATGTCAAACATACGAAACATACAAAACATGTCAAACACCCGAAACATGTCTAACATACGAAACATTCTAAACATGTCAAAAACCCGAAAAATGTCAAACATACGAAACATCCGAAACATAACAAACACCCGAAACATGTCAAACATACGAAACATCCGAAAAATGTCAATTTTCCAAAACATGTCAAACATACGAAACATTTGAAACATAACAAACACCAGAAAAATGTCAAACATACAAAACATCTGAAAAATGTCAAGCACCCGAAACATATCAAGCATACAAAATATTCGAAACATGTTAAACATCCGAAACATGTCAATATACGAAACATCCGAAACATGTCAAACACCCAAAATATGTCAAACATACGAAACATATCAAGCATACAAAATATTCGAAACATGTTAAACATCCGAAACATGTCAATATACGAAACATCCGAAACATGTCAAACACCCAAAATATGTCAAACATACGAAACATCCGAAACATGTCAAACATCCGAAACATGTTAAACAGCCTAAACATGTCAAACATATGAGACATCCGAAACATGTCAAACACTTGTAACATTTTAAACATACGAAACATCCGAAACATGTCAAACACTCTAGACATGTCAAACATACGAAACATCCGAAACATGTCAAAAATACGAAACATCTGAAACATGTCAAACACCCGAAACACGTCAAACATACGAAACATCCGAAACTAGTGAAACACCCAAAACATGTCAAACACCCGAAACATGTCAAACATACGAAACATGTCAAACAAACGAAACATCCGAAACATGTCAAACACCCAAAACATGTCAAACATACGAAACATCTGAAACATGTCAAAAACCCGAAACATGTCAAACATACGAAACATCCGAAACATGTCAAACATACGAAACATACAAAACATGTCAAACACCTGAAACATGTCATACATACGAAACATCCGAAACATGTGAAACACCCAAAACATGTCAAACATACGAAACATTCAAAACATGTGAAACACCCGAAACATGTCTAACATACGAAACATTCTAAACATGTCAAACACCCGAAACATGTCAAACATACGAAACATTCGAAACATGTCAAATACCCCAAACATGTCAAACATCCGAAACATCCGAAACATGTCAAACATACGAAACATCCGAAACATGTCAAACACCCGAAACATGTCAAACATACGAAACATCCGAAACATGTCAAACATACGAAACATCCGAAACATGTCAAAAACCCGAAACATGTCAAACATACAAAACATTCGAAACATGTTAAACATCCGAAACATGTCAATATACAAAACATCCGAAACATGTCAAACACCCGTAATATGTCAAAGATACGAAACATCCAAAACATGTCAAACATCCGAAACATGTTAAACAGCCTAAACAAGTCAAACATATGAGACATCCGAAACATGTCAAACACCTGAAACATGTCAAACATACGAAACATCCGAAACATGTCAAACACTCTAAACATGTCAAACATACGAAACATGTCAAACATACGAAACATCTGAAACATGTCAAAAACCCGAAACATGTTAAACATACAAAACATCCGAAACATGTCAAACACCCGAAACATGTCAAACATACGAAACATCCGAAACATGTCAAACATACGAAACATCCGAAACATGTCAAACACTCTAAACATGTCAAACATACGAAACATCCAAAACATGTCAAACATACGAAACATCTGAAACATGTCAAACACCCGAAACATGTCAAACATACGAAACATCTGAAACATGTCAAACATTCGAAACATGTCAAACATACGAAACATCCGAAACATGTCAAACATACGAAACATTCAAAACATGTCAAACACCTGAAACATGTCATACATACGAAACATCCGAAACATGTGAAACACCCAAAACAGGTCAAACATACGAAACATTCAAAACATGTGAAACACCCGAAACATGTCTAATATACGAAACATTCGAAACATGTCAAACACCCTAAACATGTCAAACATACGAAACATCCGAAACATGTCAAACACCCAAAACATGTCAAACATCCGAAACATCCGAAACATGTCAAACATACGAAACATCCGAAACATGTCAAACACCCGAAACATGTCAAACATACGAAACATCCGAAACATGTCAAACATACGAAACATCCGAAACATGTCAAAAATCCGAAACATGTCAAAAACCCGAAAAATGTCAAACATACGAAACATCCGAAAAATGTCAGACACCCGAAACATGTCAAACATACGAAACACCCGAAGTATGTCAAACATACCAAACATCCGAAACATGTCAAGCAACCTAAACATGTCAAACATTCGAAACATGTCAAACATACAAAGCATCCGAAACAAGTTAAACACCCAAAATATGTCAAACACCCGAAACATGTCAAACACCAGAAACATGTCAGACATTCGAAACATGTCAAACATACGAAACATCCCAAAATTGACAAACACCCGAAACATATCAAACATACGAAATATCCGAAACATGTCAAACACTTAAAATATGTCAAACATACAAAACATCCGAAACAAGTCAAACACCTAAAACATGTCAAACACCCGAAACATGTCAAACATACGAAACATGTAAAATATACGAAACATGTTAAACATACGAAACATCCGAAACATGTCAAACACTCGAAACATGTCAAACTTACGAAACATTCAAAACATAACAAACACCCAAAACATGTCAAACATACGAAACATCCGAAAAATGTCAATTTTCCAAAACATGTCAAACATATGAAACATTTGAAACATAACAAACACCCGAAACATGTCAAACATACGAAACATCCGAAACATGTCAAACATACGAAACATCCGAAACATGTCAAACACTCTAAACATGTCAAACATACGAAACATCTGAAACATGTCAAACATTCGAAACATGTCAAACATACGAAACATCCGAAACATGTCAAACATACGAAACATTCAAAACATGTCAAACACCTGAAACATGTCATACATACGAAACATCCGAAACATGTGAAACACCCAAAACAGGTCAAACATACGAAACATTCAAAACATGTGAAACACCCGAAACATGTCTAATATACGAAACATTCGAAACATGTCAAACACCCTAAACATGTCAAACATACGAAACATCCGAAACATGTCAAACACCCAAAACATGTCAAACATCCGAAACATCCGAAACATGTCAAACATACGAAACATCCGAAACATGTCAAACACCCGAAACATGTCAAACATACGAAACATCCGAAACATGTCAAACATACGAAACATCCGAAACATGTCAAAAATCCGAAACATGTCAAAAACCCGAAAAATGTCAAACATACGAAACATCCGAAAAATGTCAGACACCCGAAACATGTCAAACATACGAAACACCCGAAGTATGTCAAACATACCAAACATCCGAAACATGTCAAGCAACCTAAACATGTCAAACATTCGAAACATGTCAAACATACAAAGCATCCGAAACAAGTTAAACACCCAAAATATGTCAAACACCCGAAACATGTCAAACACCAGAAACATGTCAGACATTCGAAACATGTCAAACATACGAAACATCCCAAAATTGACAAACACCCGAAACATATCAAACATACGAAATATCCGAAACATGTCAAACACTTAAAATATGTCAAACATACAAAACATCCGAAACAAGTCAAACACCTAAAACATGTCAAACACCCGAAACATGTCAAACATACGAAACATGTAAAATATACGAAACATGTTAAACATACGAAACATCCGAAACATGTCAAACACTCGAAACATGTCAAACATACGAAACATCCGAAACATGTCAAACATACGAAACATACAAAACATGTCAAACACCTGAAACATGTCAAACATACGAAACATCCGAAACATGTCAAACGCCCAAAACATATCAAACACCCGAAACATGTCAAACATACGAAACATCCGAAACATGTCAAACATCCGAAACATGTCAAACACCCAAAACATGTCAAACATACGAAACATCCGAAACTAGTCAAACACCCAAAACATGTCAAACACCCGAAACATGTCAAACATACGAAACATGTCAAACATACGAAACATCCGAAACATGTCAAACACCCGAAACATGTCAAACATACGAAACATCTGAAACATGTCGAACATACGAAACATACAAAACATGTCAAACACCTGAAACATGTCATACATACGAAACATCCAAAACATGTCAAACACCCAAAACATGTCAAACATACGAAACATTCAAATATGTGAAACACCCGAAACATGTCTAACATACGAAACATCCGAAACATGTCAAACATACGAAACATCCGAAACATGTCAAACACCCGAAACATGTCAAACATACGAAACATCCAAAAATTGTTAAACATAAGAAACATCCGAAACATAACAAACACCCGAAACATGTCAAACATACGAAACATTCGAAATATGTCAATTTTCCAAAACATGTCAAACATACGAAACATTTTAAACATAACAAACACCCGAAACATGTTAAACATACGAAACATCCGAAAAATGTCAAGCACCCGAAACATGTCAAACATACAAAACATTCGAAACATGTCAAACATCCGAAACATGTCAATATACGAAACATTCGAAACATGTCAAACACCCGAAATATGTCAAATATACGAAACATCCGAAACATGTCAAACATCCAAAACATGTTAAACAGCCTAAACATGTCAAACATATTAGACATCCGAAACATGTTAAACACCTGAAACATGTCAAACACCCGAAACATGTCAAACATACGAAACATCCGAAACATGTCAAACACTCTAAACATGTCAAACATACGAAACATCCGAAACATGTCAAAAATACGAAACATCTGAAACATGTCAAACACCCGAAACATGTCAAACATACAAAACATCCGAAACATGACAAACATACGAAACATCTGAAACATGTCAAACACCCAAAACATGTCAAACATACGAATCATTT
Organism: Biomphalaria sudanica; assembly: GCA_036873155.1. Lineage (NCBI taxonomy): Eukaryota > Metazoa > Mollusca > Gastropoda > Planorbidae > Biomphalaria > Biomphalaria sudanica. Next base: position 23,519 of record JAZGLO010002154.1, read on the forward strand.
GAAACATGTCAAACACCCGAAACATGTCAAACATACAAAACATCTGAATTATGTCAAACACCGGAAACATGTCAAACATACGAAACATCCGAAACACGTGAAATACTTAAAACATGTCCAACATACGAATTATTCAAAACATGTCAAACACCCGAAACATGTCAAACATATGAAAAATTCGAAAAATGTGAAACACCCGAAACATGTCAAACATACGAAACATCCGAAACTAGTCAAACACCCAAAACATTTCAAACACCCGAAACATGGCAAATAGACGAAAATGTCAAACATACGAAACATGTCAAACACTCGAAACATGTCAAACATACGAAACATCCGAAACATGTCAAACACCCGAAACATGTCAAACATACGAGACATCTGAAACATGTCAAACACCCGAAATATGTCAAACATACGAAACATCCGAAACATGTCAAACATACGAAACATGTCAAACACCTGAAACATGTCAAACATACGAAACATCCGAAACATGTCAAACACCCAAAACATGTCAAACATGCGAAACATCCGAAACATGTCAAACACTCTAAACATGTCAAACATACGAAACATCCGAAACATGTCAAACATACGAAACATCTGAAACATGTCAAACACCCGAAACATGTCAAACATACGAAACATTCGAAACATGTCAAACATACGAAATATCTGAAACATGTCAAACATCCGAAACATGTCAAACATACGAAACATCCGAAACATGTCAAAAACCCGAAAAATGTCAAACATACGAAACATCCGAAACATAACAAACACCCGAAACATGTCAAACATACGAAACATCCGAAAAATGTCAATTTTCCAAAACATGTCAAACATACGAAACATTTGAAACATAACAAACACCAGAAACATGTCAAACATACAAAACATCTGAAAAATGTCAAGCACCCGAAACATATCAAGCATACCAAAATATTCGAAACATGTTAAACATCCGAAACATGTCAATATACGAAACATCCGAAACATGTCAAACACCCAAAATATGTCAAACATACGAAACATATCAAGCATACAAAATATTCAAAACATGTTAAACATCCGAAACATGTCAATATACGAAACATCCGAAACATGTCAAACACCCAAAATATGTCAAACATACGAAACATCCGAAACATGTCAAACATCCGAAACATGTTAAACAGCCTAAACATGTCAAACATATGAGACATCCGAAACATGTCAAACACTTGTAACATGTTAAACATACGAAACATCCGAAACATGTCAAACACTCTAGACATGTCAAACATACGAAACATCCGAAACATGTCAAAAATACGAAACATCTGAAACATGTCAAACACCCGAAACACGTCAAACATACGAAACATCCGAAACTAGTGAAACACCCAAAACATGTCAAACACCCGAAACATGTCAAACATACGAAACATGTCAAACAAACGAAACATCCGAAACATGTCAAACACCCTAAACATGTCAAACATACGAAACATCTGAAACATGTCAAAAACCCGAAACATGTCAAACATACGAAACATCCGAAACATGTCAAACATACGAAACATACAAAACATGTCAAACACCTGAAACATGTCATACATACGAAACATCCGAAACATGTGAAACACCTAAAACATGTCAAACATACGAAACATTCAAAACATGTGAAACATCCGAAACATGTCTAACATACGAAACATTCTAAACATGTCAAAAACCCGAAAAATGTCAAACATACGAAACATCCGAAACATAACAAACACCCGAAACATGTCAAACATACGAAACATCCGAAAAATGTCAATTTTCCAAACATGTCAAACATACGAAACATTTGAAACATAACAAACACCAGAAAAATGTCAAACATACAAAACATCTGAAAAATGTCAAGCACCCGAAACATATCAAGCATACAAAATATTCGAAACATGTTAAACATCCGAAACATGTCAATATACGAAACATCCGAAACATGTCAAACACCCAAAATATGTCAAACATACGAAACATATCAAGCATACAAAATATTCGAAACATGTTAAACATCCGAAACATGTCAATATACGAAACATCCGAAACATGTCAAACACCCAAAATATGTCAAACATACGAAACATCCGAAACATGTCAAACATCCGAAACATGTTAAACAGCCTAAACATGTCAAACATATGAGACATCCGAAACATGTCAAACACTTGTAACATTTTAAACATACGAAACATCCGAAACATGTCAAACACTCTAGACATGTCAAACATACGAAACATCCGAAACATGTCAAAAATACGAAACATCTGAAACATGTCAAACACCCGAAACATGTCAAACATACGAAACATCCGAAACATGACAAACATACGAAACATCTGAAACATGTCAAACACCCAAAACATGTCAAACATACGAATCATTTGAAACATGTCAAACACCCGAAACATGTCAAACATACAAAACATCTGAATTATGTCAAACACCGGAAACATGTCAAACATACGAAACATCCGAAACACGTAAAATACTTAAAACATGTCCAACATACGAATTATTCAAAACATGTCAAACACCCGAAACATGTCAAACATACGAAACATTCGAAACATGTCAAACACCCGAAACATGTCAAACATACGAAACATCCGAAACTAGTCAAACACCCAAAACATTTCAAACACCCGAAACATGGCAAATAGACGAAAATGTCAAACATACGAAACATGTCAAACACTCGAAACATGTCAAACATACGAAACATCCGAAACATGTCAAACACCCGAAACATGTCAAAAATACGAAACATTAGAAACATGTCAAACACCCGAAACACGTCAAACATACGAAACATCCGAAACTAGTGAAACACCTAAAACATGTGTCAAACACCCGAAACATGTCAAACATACGAAACATCTGAAACATGTCAAAAACCCGAAACATGTCAAACATACGAAACATCCGAAACATGTCAAACATACGAAACATACAAAACATGTCAAACACCTGAAACATGTCATACATACGAAACATCCGAAACATGTGAAACACCCAAAACATGTCAAACATACGAAATATTCAAAACATGTGAAACACCCGAAACATGTCTAACATACGAAACATTCTAAACATGTCAAACACCCGAAACATGTCAAACATACGAAACATCCGAAACATGTCAAACATACGAAACATCCGAAACATGTCAAACACCCGAAACATGTCAAACATACGAAACATCCAAAAATTGTTAAACATAAGAAACATCCGAAACATAACAAACACCCGAAACATGTCAAACATACGAAACATTCGAAATATGTCAATTTTCCAAAACATGTCAAACATACGAAACATTTTAAACATAACAAACACCCGAAACATGTTAAACATACGAAACATCCGAAAAATGTCAAGCACCCGAAACATGTCAAACATACAAAACATTCGAAACATGTCAAACATCCGAAACATGTCAATATACGAAACATTCGAAACATGTCAAACACCCGAAATATGTCAAATATACGAAACATCCGAAACATGTCAAACATCCAAAACATGTTAAACAGCCTAAACATGTCAAACATATTAGACATCCGAAACATGTTAAACACCTGAAACATGTCAAACACCCGAAACATGTCAAACATACGAAACATCCGAAACATGTCAAACACTCTAAACATGTCAAACATACGAAACATCCGAAACATGACAAACATACGAAACATCTGAAACATGTCAAACATCCGAAACATGTCAAACATACGAAACATCCGAAACATGTCAAAAACCCGAAAAATGTCAAACATACGAAACATCCGAAACATAACAAACACCCGAAACATGTCAAACATACGAAACATCCGAAAAATGTCAATTTTCCAAAACATGTCAAACATACGAAACATTTGAAACATAACAAACACCAGAAACATGTCAAACATACAAAACATCTGAAAAATGTCAAGCACCCGAAACATATCAAGCATACAAAATATTCGAAACATGTTAAACATCCGAAACATGTCAATATACGAAACATCCGAAACATGTCAAACACCCAAAATATGTCAAACATACGAAACATATCAAGCATACAAAATATTCGAAACATGTTAAACATCCGAAACATGTCAATATACGAAACATCCGAAACATGTCAAACACCCAAAATATGTCAAACATACGAAACATCCAAAACATGTCAAACATCCGAAACATGTTAAACAGCCTAAACATGTAAAAAATATGAGACATCCGAAACATGTCAAACACTTGTAACATGTTAAACATACGAAACATCCGAAACATGTCAAACACTCTAGACATGTCAAACATACGAAACATCCGAAACATGTCAAAAATACGAAACATCTGAAACATGTCAAACACCCGAAACACGTCAAACATACGAAACATCCGAAACTAGTGAAACACCCAAAACATGTCAAACACCCGAAACATGTCAAACATACGAAACATGTCAAACAAACGAAACATCCGAAACATGTCAAACACCCAAAACATGTCAAACATACGAAACATCTGAAACATGTCAAAAACCCGAAACATGTCAAACATACGAAACATCCGAAACATGTCAAACATACGAAACATACAAAACATGTCAAACACCTGAAACATGTCATACATACGAAACATCCGAAACATGTGAAACACCCAAAACATGTCAAACATACGAAACATTCAAAACATGTGAAACACCCGAAACATGTCTAACATACGAAACATTCTAAACATGTCAAACACCCGAAACATGTCAAACATACGAAACATTCGAAACATGTCAAATACCCCAAACATGTCAAACATCCGAAACATCCGAAACATGTCAAACATACGAGACATCTGAAACATGTCAAACACCCGAAATATGTCAAACATACGAAACATCCGAAACATGTCAAACATACGAAACATGTCAAACACCTGAAACATGTCAAACATACGAAACATCCGAAACATGTCAAACACCCAAAACATGTCAAACATGCGAAACATCCGAAACATGTCAAACACTCTAAACATGTCAAACATACGAAACATCCGAAACATGTCAAACATACGAAACATCTGAAACATGTCAAACACCCGAAACATGTCAAACATACGAAACATCCGAAACATGTCAAACATACGAAACATCTGAAACATGTCAAACATCCGAAACATGTCAAACATACGAAACATCCGAAACATGTCAAAAACCCGAAAAATGTCAAACATACGAAACATCCGAAAAATGTCAATTTTCCAAAACATGTCAAACATACGAAACATTTAAAACATAACAAACACCAGAAACATGTCAAACATTCGAAACATCCGAAACATGTCAAACACCCTAAACATGTCAAACATACGAAACATCTGAAACATGTGAAACACCCAAAACATGTCAAACATACGAAACATTCAAATATGTGAAACACCCGAAACATGTCTAACATACGAAACATCCGAAACATGTCAAACATACGAAACATCCGAAACATGTCAAACACCCGAAACATGTTAAACATACGAAACATCCGAAAAATGTCAAGCACCCGAAACATGTCAAACATACAAAACATTCGAAACATGTCAAACATCCGAAACATGTCAATATACGAAACATTCGAAACATGTCAAACACCCGAAATATGTCAAATATACGAAACATCCGAAACATGTCAAACATCCAAAACATGTTAAACAGCCTAAACATGTCAAACATATTAGACATCCGAAACATGTTAAACACCTGAAACATGTCAAACACCCGAAACATGTGAAACATACGAAACATCCGAAACATGTCAAACACTCTAAACATGTCAAACATACGAAACATCCAAAACATGTCAAAAATACGAAACATCTGAAACATGTCAAACACCCGAAACATGTCAAACATACGAAACATCCGAAACATGACAAACATACGAAACATCTGAAACATGTCAAACACCCAAAACATGTCAAACATACGAATCATTTGAAACATGTCAAACACCCGAAACATGTCAAACATACAAAACATCTGAATTATGTCAAACACCGGAAACATGTCAAACATACGAAACATGCGAAACACGTGAAATACTTAAAACATGTCCAACATACGAATTATTCAAAACATGTCAAACACCCGAAACATGTCAAACATACGAAACATTCGAAACATGTCAAACACCCGAAACATGTCAAACATACGAAACATCCGAAACTAGTCAAACACCCAAAACATTTCAAACACCCGAAACATGGCAAATAGACGAAAATGTCAAACATACGAAACATGTCAAACACTCGAAACATGTCAAACATACGAAACATCCGAAACATGTCAAACACCCGAAACATGTCAAACATACGAGACATCTGAAACATGTCAAACACCCGAAATATGTCAAACATACGAAACATCCGAAACATGTCAAACATACGAAACATGTCAAACACCTGAAACATGTCAAACATACGAAACATCCGAAACATGTCAAACACCCAAAACATGTCAAACATGCGAAACATCCGAAACATGTCAAACACTCTAAACATGTCAAACATACGAAACATCCGAAACATGTCAAACATACGAAACATCTGAAACATGTCAAACACCCGAAACATGTCAAACATACGAAACATTCGAAACATGTCAAACATACGAAACATCTGAAACATGTCAAACATCCGAAACATGTCAAACATACGAAACATCCGAAACATGTCAAAAACCCGAAAAATGTCAAACATACGAAACATCCGAAACATAACAAACACCCGAAACATGTCAAACATACGAAACATCCGAAAAATGTCAATTTTCCAAAACATGTCAAACATACGAAACATTTGAAACATAACAAACACCAGAAACATGTCAAACATACAAAACATCTGAAAAATGTCAAGCACCCGAAACATATCAAGCATACAAAATATTCGAAACATGTTAAACATCCGAAACATGTCAATATACGAAACATCCGAAACATGTCAAACACCCAAAATATGTCAAACATACGAAACATATCAAGCATACAAAATATTCGAAACATGTTAAACATCCGAAACATGTCAATATACGAAACATCCGAAACATGTCAAACACCCAAAATATGTCAAACATACGAAACATCCGAAACATGTCAAACATCCGAAACATGTTAAACAGCCTAAACATGTCAAACATATGAGACATCCGAAACATGTCAAACACTTGTAACATGTTAAACATACGAAACATCCGAAACATGTCAAACACTCTAGACATGTCAAACATACGAAACATCCGAAACATGTCAAAAATACGAAACATCTGAAACATGTCAAACACCCGAAACACGTCAAACATACGAAACATCCGAAACTAGTGAAACACCCAAAACATGTCAAACACCCGAAACATGTCAAACATACGAAACATGTCAAACAAACGAAACATCCGAAACATGTCAAACACCCAAAACATGTCAAACATACGAAACATCTGAAACATGTCAAAAACCCGAAATATGTCAAATATACGAAACATCCGAAACATGTCAAACATCCAAAACATGTTAAACAGCCTAAACATGTCCATCCGAAACACGTAAAATACTTAAAACATGTCCAACATACGAATTATTCAAAAACATGTCAAACACCCGAAACATGTCAAACATACGAAACATTCGAAACATGTCAAACCACCCGAAACATGTCAAACATACGAAACATCCGAAACTAGTCAAACACCCAAAACATTTCAAACACCCGAAACATGGCAAATAGACGAAAATGTCAAACATACGAAACATGTCAAACACTCGAAACATGTCAAACATACGAAACATACGAAACATCCGAAACATGTCAAACACCCGAAACATGTCAAACATACGAGACATCTGAAACATGTCAAACACCCGAAATATGTCAAACATACGAAACATCCGAAACATGTCAAACATACGAAACATGTCAAACACCTGAAACATGTCAAACATACGAAACATCCGAAACATGTCAAACACCCAAAACATGTCAAACATGCGAAACATCCGAAACATGTCAAACACTCTAAACATGTCAAACATACGAAACATGTCAAACATACGAAACATCTGAAACATGTCAAACACCCGAAACATGTCAAACATACGAAACATTCGAAACATGTCAAACATACGAAACATCTGAAACATGTCAAACATCCGAAACATGTCAAACATACGAAACATCCGAAACATGTCAAAAACCCGAAAAATGTCAAACATACGAAACATCCGAAACATAACAAACACCCGAAACATGTCAAACATACGAAACATCCGAAAAATGTCAATTTTCCAAAACATGTCAAACATACGAACATTTGGAAACATAACAAACACCAGAAACATGTCAAACATACAAAACATCTGAAAAATGTCAAGCACCCGAAACATATCAAGCATACAAAATATTCGAAACATGTTAAACATCCGAAACATGTCAATATACGAAACATCCGAAACATGTCAAACACCCAAAATATGTCAAACATACGAAACATATCAAGCATACAAAATATTCGAAACATGTTAAACATCCGAAACATGTCAATATACGAAACATCCGAAACATGTCAAACACCCAAAATATGTCAAACATACGAAACATCCAAAAACATGTCAAACATCCGAAACATGTTAAACAGCCTAAACATGTCAAACATATGAGACATCCGAAACATGTCAAACACTTGTAACATGTTAAACATACGAAACATCCGAAACATGTCAAACACTCTAGACATGTCAAACATACGAAACATCCGAAACATGTCAAAAATACGAAACATCTGAAACATGTCAAACACCCGAAACACGTCAAACATACGAAACATCCGAAACTAGTGAAACACCCAAAACATGTCAAACACCCGAAACATGTCAAACATACGAAACATGTCAAACAAACGAAACATCCGAAACATGTCAAACACCCAAAACATGTCAAACATACGAAACATCTGAAACATGTCAAAAACCCGAAACATGTCAAACATACGAAACATCCGAAACATGTCAAACATACGAAACATACAAAACATGTCAAACACCTGAAACATGTCATACATACGAAACATCCGAAACATGTGAAACACCCAAAACATGTCAAACATACGAAACATTCAAAACATGTGAAACACCCGAAACATGTCTAACATACGAAACATTCTAAACATGTCAAACACCCGAAACATGTCAAACATACGAAACATTCGAAACATGTCAAATACCCCAAACATGTCAAACATCCGAAACATCCGAAACATGTCAAACATACGAGACATCTGAAACATGTCAAACACCCGAAATATGTCAAACATACGAAACATCCGAAACATGTCAAACATACGAAACATGTCAAACACCTGAAACATGTCAAACATACGAAACATCCGAAACATGTCCAAACACCCAAAACATGTCAAACATGCGAAACATCCGAAACATGTCAAACACTCTAAACATGTCAAACATACGAAACATCCGAAACATGTCAAACATACGAAACATCTGAAACATGTCAAACACCCGAAACATGTCAAACATACGAAACATCCCGAAACATGTCAAACATACGAAACATCTGAAACATGTCAAACATCCGAAACATGTCAAACATACGAAACATCCGAAACATGTCAAAAACCCGAAAAATGTCAAACATACGAAACATCCGAAAAATGTCAATTTTCCAAAACATGTCAAACATACGAAACATTTAAAACATAACAAACACCAGAAACATGTCAAACATTCGAAACATCCGAAACATGTCAAACACCCTAAACATGTCAAACATACGAAACATCTGAAACATGTGAAACACCCAAAACATGTCAAACATACGAAACATTCAAATATGTGAAACACCCGAACATGTCTAACATACGAAACATCCGAAACATGTCAAACATACGAAACATCCGAAACATGTCAAACACCCGAAACATGTTAAACATACGAAACATCCGAAAAATGTCAAGCACCCGAAACATGTCAAACATACAAAACATTCGAAACATGTCAAACATCCGAAACATGTCAATATACGAAACATTCGAAACATGTCAAACACCCGAAATATGTCAAATATACGAAACATCCGAAACATGTCAAACATCCAAAACATGTTAAACAGCCTAAACATGTCAAACATATTAGACATCCGAAACATGTTAAACACCTGAAACATGTCAAACACCCGAAACATGTCAAACATACGAAACATCCGAAACATGTCAAACACTCTAAACATGTCAAACATACGAAACATCCAAAACATGTCAAAAATACGAAACATCTGAAACATGTCAAACACCCGAAACATGTCAAACATACGAAACATCCGAAACATGACAAACATACGAAACATCTGAAACATGTCAAACACCCAAAACATGTCAAACATACGAATCATTTGAAACATGTCAAACACCCGAAACATGTCAAACATACAAAACATCTGAATTATGTCAAACACCGGAAACATGTCAAACATACGAAACATGCGAAACACGTGAAAATACTTAAAACATGTCCAACATACGAATTATTCAAAACATGTCAAACACCCGAAACATGTCAAACATACGAAACATTCGAAACATGTCAAACACCCGAAACATGTCAAACATACGAAACATCCGAAACTAGTCAAACACCCAAAACATTTCAAACACCCGAAACATGGCAAATAGACGAAAATGTCAAACATACGAAACATGTCAAACACTCGAAACATGTCAAACATACGAAACATCCGAAACATGTCAAACACCCGAAACATGTCAAACATACGAGACATCTGAAACATGTCAAACACCCGAAATATGTCAAACATACGAAACATCCGAAACATGTCAAACATACGAAACATGTCAAACACCTGAAACATGTCAAACATACGAAACATCCGAAACATGTCAAACACCCAAAACATGTCAAACATGCGAAACATCCGAAACATGTCAAACACTCTAAACATGTCAAACATACGAAACATCCGAAACATGTCAAACATACGAAACATCTGAAACATGTCAAACACCCGAAACATGTCAAACATACGAAACATTCGAAACATGTCAAACATACGAAACATCTGAAACATGTCAAACATCCGAAACATGTCAAACATACGAAACATCCGAAACATGTCAAAAACCCGAAAAATGTCAAACATACGAAACATCCGAAACATAACAAACACCCGAAACATGTCAAACATACGAAACATCCGAAAAATGTCAATTTTCCAAAACATGTCAAACATACGAAACATTTGAAACATAACAAACACCAGAAACATGTCAAACATACAAACATCTGAAAAATGTCAAGCACCCGAAACATATCAAGCATACAAAATATTCGAAACATGTTAAACATCCGAAACATGTCAATATACGAAACATCCGAAACATGTCAAACACCCAAAATATGTCAAACATACGAAACATATCAAGCATACAAAATATTCGAAACATGTTAAACATCCGAAACATGTCAATATACGAAACATCCGAAACATGTCAAACACCCAAAATATGTCAAACATACGAAACATCCGAAACATGTCAAACATCCGAAACATGTTAAACAGCCTAAACATGTCAAACATATGAGACATCCGAAACATGTCAAACACTTGTAACATGTTAAACATACGAAACATCCGAAACATGTCAAACACTCTAGACATGTCAAACATACGAAACATCCGAAACATGTCAAAAATACGAAACATCTGAAACATGTCAAACACCCGAAACACGTCAAACATACGAAACATCCGAAACTAGTGAAACACCCAAAACATGTCAAACACCCGAAACATGTCAAACATACGAAACATGTCAAACAAACGAAACATCCGAAACATGTCAAACACCCAAAACATGTCAAACATACGAAACATCTGAAACATGTCAAAAACCCGAAACATGTCAAACATACGAAACATCCGAAACATGTCAAACATACGAAACATACAAAACATGTCAAACACCTGAAACATGTCATACATACGAAACATCCGAAACATGTGAAACACCCAAAACATGTCAAACATACGAAACATTCAAAACATGTGAAACACCCGAAACATGTCTAACATACGAAACATTCTAAACATGTCAAACACCCGAAACATGTCAAACATACGAAACATTCGAAACATGTCAAATACCCCAAACATGTCAAACATCCGAAACATCCGAAACATGTCAAACATACGAGACATCTGAAACATGTCAAACACCCGAAATATGTCAAACATACGAAACATCCGAAACATGTCAAACATACGAAATATGTCAAACACCTGAAACATGTCAAACATACGAAACATCCGAAACATGTCAAACACCCAAAACATGTCAAACATGCGAAACATCCGAAACATGTCAAACACTCTAAACATGTCAAACATACGAAACATCCGAAACATGTCAAACATACGAAACATCTGAAACATGTCAAACACCCGAAACATGTCAAACATACGAAACATCCGAAACATGTCAAACATACGAAACATCTGAAACATGTCAAACATCCGAAACATGTCAAACATACGAAACATCCGAAACATGTCAAAAACCCGAAAAATGTCAAACATACGAAACATCCGAAACATAACAAACACCCGAAACATGTCAAACATACGAAACATCCGAAAAATGTCAATTTTCCAAAACATGTCAAACATACGAAACATTTAAAACATAACAAACACCAGAAACATGTCAAACATTCGAAACATCCGAAACATGTCAAACACCCTAAACATGTCAAACATACGAAACATCTGAAACATGTGAAACACCCAAAACATGTCAAACATACGAAACATTCAAATATGTGAAACACCCGAAACATGTCTAACATACGAAACATCCGAAACATGTCAAACATACGAAACATCCGAAACATGTCAAACACCCGAAACATGTCAAACATACGAAACATCCAAAAATTGTTAAACATAAGAAACATCCGAAACATAACAAACACCCGAAACATGTCAAACATACGAAACATTCGAAATATGTCAATTTTCCAAAACATGTCAAACATACGAAACATTTTAAACATAACAAACACCCGAAACATGTTAAACATACGAAACATCCGAAAAATGTCAAGCACCCGAAACATGTCAAACATACAAAACATTCGAAACATGTCAAACATCCGAAACATGTCAATATACGAAACATTCGAAACATGTCAAACACCCGAAATATGTCAAATATACGAAACATCCGAAACATGTCAAACATCCAAAACATGTTAAACAGCCTAAACATGTCAAACATATTAGACATCCGAAACATGTTAAACACCTGAAACATGTCAAACACCCGAAACATGTCAAACATACGAAACATCCGAAACATGTCAAACACTCTAAACATGTCAAACATACGAAACATCCAAAAACATGTCAAAAATACGAAACATCTGAAACATGTCAAACACCCGAAACATGTCAAACATACGAAACATCCGAAACATGACAAATATACGAAACATCTGAAACATGTCAAACACCCAAAACATGTCAAACATACGAATCATTTGAAACATGTCAAACACCCGAAACATGTCAAACATACAAAACATCTGAATTATGTCAAACACCGGAAACATGTCAAACATACGAAACATCCGAAACACGTGAAATACTTAAAACATGTCCAACATACGAATTATTCAAAACATGTCAAACACCCGAAACATGTCAAACATACGAAACATTCGAAACATGTCAAACACCCGAAACATGTCAAACATACGAAACATCCGAAACTAGTCAAACACCCAAAACATTTCAAACACCCGAAACATGGCAAATAGACGAAAATGTCAAACATACGAAACATGTCAAACACTCGAAACATGTCAAACATACGAAACATCCGAAACATGTCAAACACCCGAAACATGTCAAACATACGAGACATCTGAAACATGTCAAACACCCGAAATATGTCAAACATACGAAACATCCGAAACATGTCAAACACCCAAAACATGTCAAACATACGAAACATCTGAAACATGTCAAAAACCCGAAACATGTCAAACATACGAAACATCCGAAACATGTCAAACATACGAAACATACAAAACATGTCAAACACCTGAAACATGTCATACATACGAAACATCCGAAACATGTGAAACACCCAAAACATGTCAAACATACGAAACATTCAAAACATGTGAAACACCCGAAACATGTCTAACATACGAAACATTCTAAACATGTCAAACACCCGAAACATGTCAAACATACGAAACATTCGAAACATGTCAAATACCCCAAACATGTCAAACATCCGAAACATCCGAAACATGTCAAACATACGAGACATCTGAAACATGTCAAACACCCGAAATATGTCAAACATACGAAACATCCGAAACATGTCAAACATACGAAATATGTCAAACACCTGAAACATGTCAAACATACGAAACATCCGAAACATGTCAAACACCCAAAACATGTCAAACATGCGAAACATCCGAAACATGTCAAACACTCTAAACATGTCAAAGATACGAAACATCCGAAACATGTCAAACATACGAAACATCTGAAACATGTCAAACACACGAAACATGTCAAACATACGAAACATCCGAAACATGTCAAACATACGAAACATCTGAAACATGTCAAACATCCGAAACATGTCAAACATACGAAACATCCGAAACATGTCAAAAACCCGAAAAAATGTCAGACATACGAAACATCCGAAACATAACAAACACCCGAAACATGTCAAACATACGAAACATCCGAAAAATGTCAATTTTCCAAAACATGTCAAACATACGAAACATTTAAAACATAACAAACACCAGAAACATGTCAAACATTCGAAACATCCGAAACATGTCAAACACCCTAAACATGTCAAACATACGAAACATCTGAAACATGTGAAACACCCAAAACATGTCAAACATACGAAACATTCAAATATGTGAAACACCCGAAACATGTCTAACATACGAAACATCCGAAACATATCAAACATACGAAACATCCGAAACATGTCAAACACCCGAAACATGTCAAACATACGAAACATCCAAAAATTGTTAAACATAAGAAACATCCGAAACATAAACAACACCCGAAACATGTCAAACATACGAAACATTCGAAATATGTCAATTTTCCAAAACATGTCAAACATACGAAACATTTTAAACATAACAAACACCCGAAACATGTTAAACATACGAAACATCCGAAAAATGTCAAGCACCCGAAACATGTCAAACATACAAAACATTCGAAACATGTCAAACATCCGAAACATGTCAATATACGAAACATTCGAAACATGTCAAACACCCGAAATATGTCAAATATACGAAACATCCGAAACATGTCAAACATCCAAAACATGTAAACAGCCTAAACATGTCAAACATATTAGACATCCGAAACATGTTAAACACCTGAAACATGTCAAACACCCGAAACATGTCAAACATACGAAACATCCGAAACATGTCAAACACTCTAAACATGTCAAACATACGAAACATCCAAAACATGTCAAAAATACGAAACATCTGAAACATGTCAAACACCCGAAACATGTCAAACATACGAAACATCCGAAACATGACAAATATACGAAACATCTGAAACATGTCAAACACCCAAAACATGTCAAACATACGAATCATTTGAAACATGTCAAACACCCGAAACATGTCAAACATACAAAACATCTGAATTATGTCAAACACCGGAAACATGTCAAACATACGAAACATCCGAAACACGTGAAATACTTAAAACATGTCCAACATACGAATTATTCAAAACATGTCAAACACCCGAAACATGTCAAACATACGAAACATTCGAAACATGTCAAACACCCGAAACATGTCAAACATACGAAACATCCGAAACTAGTCAAACACCCAAAACATTTCAAACACCCGAAACATGGCAAATAGACGAAAATGTCAAACATACGAAACATGTCAAACACTCGAAACATGTCAAACATACGAAACATCCGAAACATGTCAAACACCCGAAACATGTCAAACATACGAGACATCTGAAACATGTCAAACACCCGAAATATGTCAAACATACGAAACATCCGAAACATGTCAAACATACGAAACATGTCAAACACCTGAAACATGTCAAACATACGAAACATCCGAAACATGTCAAACACCCAAACATGTCAAACATGCGAAACATCCGAAACATGTCAAACACTCTAAACATGTCAAACATACGAAACATCCAAAACATGTCAAACATACGAAACATCTGAAACATGTCAAACACCCGAAACATGTCAAACATACGAACATCCGAAACATGTCAAACATACGAAACATCTGAAACATGTCAAACATCCGAAACATGTCAAACATACGAAACATCCGAAACATGTCAAAAACCCGAAAAATGTCAAACATACGAAACATCCGAAACATAACAAACACCCGAAACATGTCAAACATACGAAACTTCCGAAAAATGTCAATTTTCCAAAACATGTCAAACATACGAAACATTTAAAACATAACAAACACCAGAAACATGTCAAACATTCGAAACATCCGAAACATGTCAAACACCCTAAACATGTCAAACATACGAAACATCTGAAACATGTGAAACACCCAAAACATGTCAAACATACGAAACATTCAAATATGTGAAACACCCGAAACATGTCTAACATACGAAACATCCGAAACATGTCAAACATACGAAACATCCGAAACATGTCAAACACCCGAAACATGTCAAACATACGAAACATCCAAAAATTGTTAAACATAAGAAACATCCGAAACATAACAAACACCCGAAACATGTCAAACATACGAAACATTCGAAATATGTCAATTTTCCAAAACATGTCAAACATACGAAACATTTTAAACATAACAAACACCCGAAACATGTTAAACATACGAAACATCCGAAAAATGTCAAGCACCCGAAACATGTCAAACATACAAAACATTCGAAACATGTCAAACATCCGAAACATGTCAATATACGAAACATTCGAAACATGTCAAACACCCGAAATATGTCAAATATACGAAACATCCGAAACATGTCAAACATCCAAAACATGTTAAACAGCCTAAACATGTCAAACATATTAGACATCCGAAACATGTTAAACACCTGAAACATGTCAAACACCCGAAACATGTCAAACATACGAAACATCCGAAACATGTCAAACACTCTAAACATGTCAAACATACGAAACATCCAAAACATGTCAAAAATACGAAACATCTGAAACATGTCAAACACCCGAAACATGTCAAACATACGAAACATCCGAAACATGACAAACATACGAAACATCTGAAACATGTCAAACACCCAAAACATGTCAAACATACGAATCATTTGAAACATGTCAAACACCCGAAACATGTCAAACATACAAAACATCTGAATTATGTCAAACACCGGAAACATGTCAAACATACGAAACATGCGAAACACGTGAAATACTTAAAACATGTCCAACATACGAATTATTCAAAACATGTCAAACACCCGAAACATGTCAAACATACGAAACATTCGAAACATGTCAAACACCCGAAACATGTCAAACATACGAAACATCCGAAACTAGTCAAACACCCAAAACATTTTAAACACCCGAAACATGGCAAATAGACGAAAATGTCAAACATACGAAACATGTCAAACACTCGAAACATGTCAAACATACGAAACATCCGAAACATGTCAAACACCCGAAACATGTCAAACATACGAGACATCTGAAACATGTCAAACACCCGAAATATGTCAAACATACGAAACATCCGAAACATGTCAAACATACGAAACATGTCAAACACCTGAAACATGTCAAACATACGAAACATCCGAAACATGTCAAACACCCAAAACATGTCAAACATGCGAAACATCCGAAACATGTCAAACACTCTAAACATGTCAAACATACGAAACATCCGAAAACATGTCAAACATACGAAACATCTGAAACATGTCAAACACCCGAAACATGTCAAACATACGAAACATTCGAACATGTCAAACATACGAAACATCTGAAACATGTCAAACATCCGAAACATGTCAAACATACGAAACATCCGAAACATGTCAAAAACCCGAAAAATGTCAAACATACGAAACATCCGAAACATAACAAACACCCGAAACATGTCAAACATACGAAACATCCGAAAAATGTCAATTTTCCAAAACATGTCAAACATACGAAACATTTGAAACATAACAAACACCAGAAACATGTCAAACATACAAAACATCTGAAAAATGTCAAGCACCCGAAACATATCAAGCATACAAAATATTCGAAACATGTTAAACATCTGAAACATGTCAATATACGAAACATCCGAAACATGTCAAACACCCAAAATATGTCAAACATACGAAACATATCAAGCATACAAAATATTCGAAACATGTTAAACATCCGAAACATGTCAATATACGAAACATCCGAAACATGTCAAACACCCAAAATATGTCAAACATACGAAACATCCGAAACATGTCAAACATCCGAAACATGTTAAACAGCCTAAACATGTCAAACATATGAGACATCCGAAACATGTCAAACACTTGTAACATGTTAAACATACGAAACATCCGAAACATGTCAAACACTCTAGACATGTCAAACATACGAAACATCCGAAACATGTCAAAAATACGAAACATCTGAAACATGTCAAACACCCGAAACACGTCAAACATACGAAACATCCGAAACTAGTGAAACACCCAAAACATGTCAAACACCCGAAACATGTCAAACATACGAAACATGCCAAACAAACGAAACATCCGAAACATGTCAAACACCCAAAACATGTCAAACATACGAAACATCTGAAACATGTCAAAAACCCGAAACATGTCAAACATACGAAACATACAAAACATGTCAAACACCTGAACATGTCATACATACGAAACATCCGAAACATGTGAAACACCCAAAACATGTCAAACATACGAAACATTCAAAACATGTGAAACACCCGAAACATGTCTAACATACGAAACATTCTAAACATGTCAAACACCCGAAACATGTCAAACATACGAAACATTCGAAACATGTCAAATACCCCAAACATGTCAAACATCCGAAACATCCGAAACATGTCAAACATACGAGACATCTGAAACATGTCAAACACCCGAAATATGTCAAACATACGAAACATCCGAAACATGTCAAACATACGAAACATGTCAAACACCTGAACATGTCAAACATACGAAACATCCGAAACATGTCAAACACCCAAAACATGTCAAACATGCGAAACATCCGAAACATGTCAAACACTCTAAACATGTCAAACATACGAAACATCCGAAACATGTCAAACATACGAAACATCTGAAACATGTCAAACACCCGAAACATGTCAAACATACGAAACATCCGAAACATGTCAAACATACGAAACATCTAAAACATGTCAAACATCCGAAACATGTCAAACATACGAAACATCCGAAACATGTCAAAAACCCGAAAAATGTCAAACATACGAAACATCCGAACAAAACAAACACCCGAAACATGTCAAACATACGAAACATCCGAAAAATGTCAATTTTCCAAAACATGTCAAACATACGAAACATTTAAAACATAACAAACACCAGAAACATGTCAAACATTCGAAACATCCGAAACATGTCAAACACCCTAAACATGTCAAACATACGAAACATCTGAAACATGTGAAACACCCAAAACATGTCAAACATACGAAACATTCAAATATGTGAAACACCCGAAACATGTCTAACATACGAAACATCCGAAACATGTCAAACATACGAAACATCCGAAACATGTCAAACACCCGAAACATGTCAAACATACGAAACATCCAAAAATTGTTAAACATAAGAAACATCCGAAACATAACAAACACCCGAAACATGTCAAACATACGAAACATTCGAAATATGTCAATTTTCCAAAACATGTCAAACATACGAAACATTTTAAACATAACAAACACCCGAAACATGTTAAACATACGAAACATCCGAAAAATGTCAAGCACCCGAAACATGTCAAACATACAAAACATTCGAAACATGTCAAACATCCGAAACATGTCAATATACGAAACATTCGAAACATGTCAAACACCCGAAATATGTCAAATATACGAAACATCCGAAACATGTCAAACATCCAAAACATGTTAAACAGCCTAAACATGTCAAACATATTAGACATCCGAAACATGTTAAACACCTGAAACATGTCAAACACCCGAAACATGTCAAACATACGAAACATCCGAAACATGTCAAACACTCTAAACATGTCAAACATACGAAACATCCAAAACATGTCAAAAATACGAAACATCTGAAACATGTCAAACACCCGAAACATGTCAAACATACGAAACATCCGAAACATGACAAACATACGAAACATCTGAAACATGTCAAACACCCAAAACATGTCAAACATACGAATCATTTGAAACATGTCAAACACCCGAAAACATGTCAAACATACAAAACATCTGAATTATGTCAAACACCGGAAAACATGTCAAACATACGAAACATCCGAAACACGTGAAATACTTAAAACATGTCCAACATACGAATTATTCAAAACATGTCAAACACCCGAAACATGTCAAACATACGAAACATTCGAAACATGTCAAACACCCGAAACATGTCAAACATACGAAACATCCGAAACTAGTCAAACACCCAAAACATTTCAAACACCCGAAACATGGCAAATAGACGAAAATGTCAAACATACGAAACATGTCAAACACTCGAAACATGTCAAACATACGAGACATCTGAAACATGTCAAACACCCGAAATATGTCAAACATACGAAACATCCGAAACATGTCAAACATACGAAACATGTCAAACACCTGAAACATGTCAAACATACGAAACATCCGAAACATGTCAAACACCCAAAACATGTCAAACATGCGAAACATCCGAAACATGTCAAACACTCTAAACATGTCAAACATACGAAACATCCGAAATATGTCAAACATACGAAACATCTGAAACATGTCAAACACCCGAAACATGTCAAACATACGAAACATTCGAAACATGTCAAACATACGAAACATCTGAAACATGTCAAACATCCGAAACATGTCAAACATACGAAACATCCGAAACATGTCAAAAACCCGAAAAATGTCAAACATACGAAACATCCGAAACATAACAAACACCCGAAACATGTCAAACATACGAAACATCCGAAAAATGTCAATTTTCCAAAACATGTCAAACATACGAAACATTTGAAACATAACAAACACCAGAAACATGTCAAACATACAAAACATCTGAAAAATGTCAAGCACCCGAAACATATCAAGCATAGAAAATATTCGAAACATGTTAAACATCCGAAACATGTCAATATACGAAACATCCGAAACATGTCAAACACCCAAAATATGTCAAACATACGAAACATATCAAGCATACAAAATATTCGAAACATGTTAAACATCCGAAACATGTCAATATACGAAACATCCGAAACATGTCAAACACCCAAAATATGTCAAACATACGAAACATCCGAAACATGTCAAACATCCGAAACATGTTAAACAGCCTAAACATGTCAAACATATGAGACATCCGAAACATGTCAAACACTTGTAACATGTTAAACATACGAAACATCCGAAACATGTCAAACACTCTAGACATGTCAAACATACGAAACATCCGAAACATGTCAAAAATACGAAACATCTGAAACATGTCAAACACCCGAAACACGTCAAACATACGAAACATCCGAAACTAGTGAAACACCCAAAACATGTCAAACACCCGAAACATGTCAAACATACGAAACATGTCAAACAAACGAAACATCCGAAACATGTCAAACACCTAAAACATGTCAAACATACGAAACATCTGAAACATGTCAAAAACCCGAAACATGTGAAACATCCGAAACATGTCAAACATACGAAACATACAAAACATGTCAAACACCTGAAACATGTCATACATACGAAACATCCGAAACATGTGAAACACCCAAAACATGTCAAACATACGAAACATTCAAAACATGTGAAACACCCGAAACATGTCTAACATACGAAACATTCTAAACATGTCAAACACCCGAAACATGTCAAACATACGAAACATTCGAAACATGTCAAATACCCCAAACATGTCAAACATCCGAAACATCCGAAACATGTGAAACATACGAGACATCTGAAACATGTCAAACACCCGAAATATGTCAAACATACGAAACATCCGAAACATGTCAAACATACGAAACATGTCAAACACCTGAAACATGTCAAACATACGAAACATCCGAAACATGTCAAACACCCAAAATATGTCAAACATACGAAACATATCAAGCATACAAAATATTCGAAACATGTTAAACATCCGAAACATGTCAATATACGAAACATCCGAAACATGTCAAACACCCAAAATATGTCAAACATACGAAACATCCGAAACATGTCAAACATCCGAAACATGTTAAACAGCCTAAACATGTCAAACATATGAGACATCCGAAACATGTCAAACACTTGTAACATGTTAAACATACGAAACATCCGAAACATGTCAAACACTCTAGACATGTCAAACATACGAAACATCCGAAACATGTCAAAAATACGAAACATCTGAAACATGTCAAACACCCGAAACACGTCAAACATACGAAACATCCGAAACTAGTGAAACACCCAAAACATGTCAAACACCCGAAACATGTCAAACATACGAAACATGTCAAACAAACGAAACATCCGAAACATGTCAAACACCCAAAACATGTCAAACATACGAAACATCTGAAACATGTCAAAAACCCGAAACATGTCAAACATACGAAACATCCGAAACATGTCAACATACGAAACATACAAAACATGTCAAACACCTGAAACATGTCATACATACGAAACATCCGAAACATGTGAAACACCCAAAACATGTCAAACATACGAAACATTCAAAACATGTGAAACACCCGAAACATGTCTAACATACGAAACATTCTAAACATGTCAAACACCCGAAACATGTCAAACATACGAAACATTCGAAACATGTCAAATACCCCAAACATGTCAAACATCCGAAACATCCGAAACATGTCAAACATACGAGACATCTGAAACATGTCAAACACCCGAAATATGTCAAACATACGAAACATCCGAAACATGTCAAACATACGAAACATGTCAAACACCTGAAACATGTCAAACATACGAAACATCCGAAACATGTCAAACACCCAAAACATGTCAAACATGCGAAACATCCGAAACATGTCAAACACTCTAAACATGTCAAACATACGAAACATCCGAAACATGTCAAACATACGAAACATCTGAAACATGTCAAACACCCGAAACATGTCAAACATACGAAACATCCGAAACATGTCAAACATACGAAACATCTGAAACATGTCAAACATCCGAAACATGTCAAACATACGAAACATCCGAAACATGTCAGAAACCCGAAAAATGTCAAACATACGAAACATCCGAAACATAACAAACACCCGAAACATGTCAAACATACGAAACATCCGAAAAATGTCAATTTTCCAAACATGTCAAACATACGAAACATTTAAAACATAACAAACACCAGAAACATGTCAAACATTCGAAACATCCGAAACATGTCAAACACCCTAAACATGTCAAACATACGAAACATCTGAAACATGTGAAACACCCAAAACATGTCAAACATACGAAACATTCAATATGTGAAACACCCGAAACATGTCTAACATACGAAACATCCGAAACATGTCAAACATACGAAACATCCGAAACATGTCAAACACCCGAAACATGTCAAACATACGAAACATCCAGAAATTGTTAAACATAAGAAACATCCGAAACATAACAAACACCCGAAACATGTCAAACATACGAAACATTCGAAATATGTTAATTTTCCAAAACATGTCAAACATACGAAACATTTTAAACATAACAAACACCCGAAACATGTTAAACATACGAAACATCCGAAAAATGTCAAGCACCCGAAACATGTCAAACATACAAAACATTCGAAACATGTCAAACATCCGAAACATGTCAATATACGAAACATTTGAAACATGTCAAACACCCGAAATATGTCAAATATACGAAACATCCGAAACATGTCAAACATCCAAAACATGTTAAACAGCCTAAACATGTCAAACATATTAGACATCCGAAACATGTTAAACACTGAAACATGTCAAACACCCGAAACATGTCAAACATACGAAACATCCGAAACATGTCAAACACTCTAAACATGTCAAACATACGAAACATCCAAAACATGTCAAAAATACGAAACATCTGAAACATGTCAAACACCCGAAACATGTCAAACATACGAAACATCCGAAACATGACAAACATACGAAACATCTGAAACATGTCAAACACCCAAAACATGTCAAACATACGAATCATTTGAAACATGTCAAACACCCGAAACATGTCAAACATACAAAACATCTGAATTATGTCAAACACCGGAAACATGTCAAACATACGAAACATCCGAAACACGTGAAATACTTAAAACATGTCCAACATACGAATTATTCAAAACATGTCAAACACCTGAAACATGTCAAACATACGAACATTCGAAACATGTCAAACACCCGAAACATGTCAAAACATACGAAACATCCGAAACTAGTCAAACACCCAAAACATTTCAAACACCCGAAACATGGCAAATAGACGAAAATGTCAAACATACGAAACATGTCAAACACTCGAAACATGTCAAACATACGAAACATCCGAAACATGTCAAACACCCGAAACATGTCAAACATACGAGACATCTGAAACATGTCAAACACCCGAAATATGTCAAACATACGAAACATCCGAAACATGTCAAACATACGAAACATGTCAAACACCTGAAACATGTCAAACATACGAAACATCCGAAACATGTCAAACACCCAAAACATGTCAAACATGCGAACATCCGAAACATGTCAAACACTCTAAACATGTCAAACATACGAAACATCCGAAACATGTCAAACATACGAAACATCTGAAACATGTCAAACACCCGAAACATGTCAAACATACGAAACATTCGAAACATGTCAAACATACGAAACATCTGAAACATGTCAAACATCCGAAACATGTCAAACATACGAAACATCCGAAACATGTCAAAAACCCGAAAAATGTCAAACATACGAAACATCCGAAACATAAACAAACACCCGAAACATGTCAAACATACGAAACATCCGAAAAATGTCAATTTTCCAAAACATGTCAAACATACGAAACATTTGAAACATAACAAACACCAGAAACATGTCAAACATACAAAACATCTGAAAAATGTCAAGCACCCGAAACATATCAAGCATACAAAATATTCGAAACATGTTAAACATCCGAAACATGTCAATATACGAAACATCCGAAACATGTCAAACACCCAAAATATGTCAAACATACGAAACATATCAAACAAAACATCTGAAAAATGTCAAGCACCCGAAACATATCAAGCATAGAAAATATTCGAAACATGTTAAACATCCGAAACATGTCAATATACGAAACATCCGAAACATGTCAAACACCCAAAATATGTCAAACATACGAAACATATCAAGCATACAAAATATTCGAAACATGTTAAACATCCGAAACATGTCAATATACGAAACATCCGAAACATGTCAAACACCCAAAATATGTCAAACATACGAAACATCCGAAACATGTCAAACATCCGAAACATGTTAAACAGCCTAAACATGTCAAACATATGAGACATCCGAAACATGTCAAACACTTGTAACATGTTAAACATACGAAACATCCGAAACATGTCAAACACTCTAGACATGTCAAACATACGAAACATCCGAAACATGTCAAAAATACGAAACATCTGAAACATGTCAAACACCCGAAACACGTCAAACATACGAAACATCCGAAACTAGTGAAACACCCAAAACATGTCAAACACCCGAAACATGTCAAACATACGAAACATGTCAAACAAACGAAACATCCGAAACATGTCAAACACCCAAAACATGTCAAACATACGAAACATCTGAAACATGTCAAAAACCCGAAACATGTGAAACATCCGAAACATGTCAAACATACGAAACATACAAAACATGTCAAACACCTGAAACATGTCATACATACGAAACATCCGAAACATGTGAAACACCCAAAACATGTCAAACATACGAAACATTCAAAACATGTGAAACACCCGAAACATGTCTAACATACGAAACATTCTAAACATGTCAAACACCCGAAACATGTCAAACATACGAAACATTCGAAACATGTCAAATACCCCAAACATGTCAAACATCCGAAACATCCGAAACATGTCAAACATACGAGACATCTGAAACATGTCAAACACCCGAAATATGTCAAACATACGGAACATCCGAAACATGTCAAACATACGAAACATGTCAAACACCTGAAACATGTCAAACATACGAAACATCCGAAACATGTCAAACACCCAAAATATGTCAAACATACGAAACATATCAAGCATACAAAATATT
>JAZGLO010002156.1:0-26493 GCA_036873155.1 Biomphalaria sudanica
GAAATATGTCAATTTTCCAAAACATGTCAAACATACGAAACATTTTAAACATAACAAACACCCGAAACATGTTAAACATACGAAACATCCGAAAAATGTCAAGCACCCGAAACATGTCAAACATACAAAACATTCGAAACATGTCAAACATACGAAACATGTCAATATACGAAACATTCGAAACATGTCAAACACCCGAAATATGTCAAATATACGAAACATCCGAAACATGTCAAACATCCAAAACATGTTAAACAGCCTAAACATGTCAAACATATTAGACATACGAAACATGTTAAACACCTGAAACATGTCAAACACCCGAAACATGTCAAACATACGAAACATCCGAAACATGTCAAACACTCTAAAACATGTCAAACATACGAAACATCCGAAACATGTCAAAAATACGAAACATCTGAAACATGTCAAACACCCGAAACATGTCAAACATACGAAACATCCGAAACATGACAAACATACGAAACATCTGAAACATGTCAAACACCCAAAACATGTCAAACATACGAATCATTTGAAACATGTCAAACACCCGAAACATGTCAAACATACAAAACATCTGAATTATGTCAAACACCGGAAACATGTCAAACATACGAAACATCCGAAACACGTGAAATACTTAAAACATGTCCAACATACGAATTATTCAAAACATGTCAAACACCCGAAACATGTCAAACATACGAAACATTCGAAACATGTCAAACACCCGAAACATGTCAAACATACGAAACATCCGAAACTAGTCAAACACCCAAAACATTTCAAACACCCGAAACATGGCAAATAGACGAAAATGTCAAACATACGAAACATGTCAAACACTCGAAACATGTCAAACATACGAAACATCCGAAACATGTCAAACACCCGAAACATGTCAAACATACGAGACATCTGAAACATGTCAAACACCCGAAATATGTCAAACATACGAAACATCCGAAACATGTCAAACATACGAAACATGTCAAACACCTGAAACATGTCAAACATACGAAACATCCGAAACATGTCAAACACCCAAAACATGTCAAACATGCGAAACATCCGAAACATGTCAAACACTCTAAACATGTCAAACATACGAAACATCCGAAACATGTCAAACATACGAAACATCTGAAACATGTCAAACACCCGAAACATGTCAAACATACGAAACATTCGAAACATGTCAAACATACGAAACATCTGAAACATGTCAAACATCCGAAACATGTCAAACATACGAAACATCCGAAACATGTCAAAAACCCGAAAAATGTCAAACATACGAAACATCCGAAAAATAACAAACACCCGAAACATGTCAAACATACGAAACATCCGAAAAATGTCAATTTTCCAAAACATGTCAAACATACGAAACATTTGAAACATAACAAACACCAGAAACATGTCAAACATACAAAACATCTGAAAAATGTCAAGCACCCGAAACATATCAAGCATACAAAATATTCGAAACATGTTAAACATCCGAAACATGTCAATATACGAAACATCCGAAACATGTCAAACACCCAAAATATGTCAAACATACGAAACATATCAAGCATACAAAAAATTCGAAACATGTTAAACATCCGAAACATGTCAATATACGAAACATCCGAAACATGTCAAACACCCAAAATATGTCAAACATACGAAACATCCGAAACATGTCAAACATCCGAAACATGTTAAACAGCCTGAACATGTCAAACATATGAGACATCCGAAACATGTCAAACACTTGTAACATGTTAAACATACGAAACATCCGAAACATGTCAAACACTCTAGACATGTCAAACATACGAAACATCCGAAACATGTCAAAAATACGAAACATCTGAAACATTTCAAACAACCGAAACACGTCAAACATACGAAACATCAGAAAATAGTGAAACACCTAAAACATGTCAAACACCCGAAACATGTCAAACATACGAAACATGTCAAACAAACGAAACATCCGAAACATGTCAAACACCCAAAACATGTCAAACATACGAAACATCTGAAACATGTCAAAAACCCGAAACATGTCAAACATACGAAACATCCGAAACATGTCAAACATACGAAACATACAAAACATGTCAAACACCTGAAACATGTCATACATACGAAACATCCGAAACATGTGAAACACCCAAAACATGTCAAACATACGAAACATTCAAAACATGTGAAACACCCGAAACATGTCTAACATACGAAACATTCTAAACATGTCAAACACCCGAAACATGTCAAACATACGAAACATCCGAAACATGTCAAACATACGAAACATCCGAAACATGTCAAACACCCGAAACATGTCAAACATACGAAACATCCAAAAATTGTTAAACATAAGAAACATCCGAAACATAACAAACACCCGAAACATGTCAAACATACGAAACATTCGAAATATGTCAATTTTCCAAAACACCCGAAACATGTTAAACATACGAAACATCCGAAAAATGTCAAGCACCCGAAACATGTCAAACATACAAAACATTCGAAACATGTCAAACATCCGAAACATGTCAATATACGAAACATTCGAAACATGTCAAACACCCGAAATATGTCAAATATACGAAACATCCGAAACATGTCAAACATCCAAAACATGTTAAACAGCCTAAACATGTCAACATATTAGACATCCGAAACATGTTAAACACCTGAAACATGTCAAACACCCGAAACATGTCAAACATACGAAACATCCGAAACATGTCAAACACTCTAAACATGTCAAACATACGAAACATCCGAAACATGTCAAAAATACGAAACATCTGAAACATGTCAAACACCCGAAACATGTCAAACATACGAAACATCCGAAACATGACAAACATACGAAACATCTGAAACATGTCAAACACCCAAAACATGTCAAACATACGAATCATTTGAAACATGTCAAACACCCGAAACATGTCAAACATACAAAACATCTGAATTATGTCAAACACCGGAAACATGTCAAACATACGAAACATCCGAAACACGTGAAATACTTAAAACATGTCCAACATACGAATTATTCAAAACATGTCAAACACCCGAAACATGTCAAACATACGAAACATTCGAAACATGTCAAAAACCCGAAACATGTCAAACATACGAAACATCCGAAACTAGTCAAACACCCAAAACATTTCAAACACCCGAAACATGGCAAATAGACGAAAATGTCAAACATACGAAACATGTCAAACACTCGAAACATGTCAAACATACGAAACATCCGAAACATGTCAAACACCCGAAACATGTCAAACATACGAGACATCTGAAACATGTCAAACACCCGAAACACGTCAAACATACGAAACATCCGAAACATGTCAAACATACGAAACATGTCAAACACCTGAAACATGTCAAACATACGAAACATCCGAAACATGTCAAACACCCAAAACATGTCAAACATGCGAAACATCCGAAACATGTCAAACACTCTAAACATGTCAAACATACGAAACATCCGAAACATGTCAAACATACGAAACATCTGAAACATGTCAAACACCCGAAACATGTCAAACATACGAAACATTAGAAACATGTCAAACATACGAAACATCTGAAACATGTCAAACATCCGAAACATGTCAAACATACGAAACATCCGAAACATGTCAAAAACCCGAAAAATGTCAAACATACGAAACATCCGAAACATAACAAACACCCGAAACATGTCAAACATACGAAACATCCGAAAAATGTCAATTTTCCAAAACATGTCAAACATACGAAACATTTGAAACATAACAAACACTAGAAACATGTCAAACATACAAAACATCTGAAAAATGTCAAGCACCCGAAACATATCAAGCATACAAAATATTCGAAACATGTTAAACATCCGAAACATGTCAATATACGAAACATCTGAAACATGTCAAACACCCAAAACATGTCAAACACCTGAAACATGTCATACATACGAAACATCCGAAACATGTGAAACACCCAAAACATGTCAAA
Source organism: Biomphalaria sudanica (assembly GCA_036873155.1). NCBI lineage: Eukaryota > Metazoa > Mollusca > Gastropoda > Planorbidae > Biomphalaria > Biomphalaria sudanica. Next base: position 4,030 of record JAZGLO010002156.1, read on the forward strand.
CATACGAAACATTCAAAACATGTGAAACACCCGAAACATGTCTAACATACGAAACATTCTAAACATGTCAAACACCCGAAACATGTCAAACATACGAAACATCCGAAACATGTCAAACATACGAAACATCCGAAACATGTCAAACACCCGAAACATGTCAAACATACGAAACATCCAAAAATTGTTAAACATAAGAAACATCCGAAACATAACAAACACCCGAAACATGTCAAACATACGAAACATTCGAAATATGTCAATTTTCCAAAACATGTCAAACATACGAAACATTTTAAACATAACAAACACCCGAAACATGTTAAACATACGAAACATCCGAAAAATGTCAAGCACCCGAAACATGTCAAACATACAAAACATTCGAAACATGTCAAACATCCGAAACATGTCAATATACGAAACATTCGAAACATGTCAAACACCCGAAATATGTCAAATATACGAAACATCCGAAACATGTCAAACATCCAAAACATGTTAAACAGCCTAAACATGTCAAACATATTAGACATCCGAAACATGTTAAACACCTGAAACATGTCAAACACCCGAAACATGTCAAACATACGAAACATCCGAAACATGTCAAACACTCTAAACATGTCAAACATACGAAACATCCGAAACATGTCAAAAATACGAAACATCTGAAACATGTCAAACATTCGAAACATGTCAAACATACGAAACATCCGAAACATGACAAACATACGAAACATCTGAAACATGTCAAACACCCAAAACATGTCAAACATACGAATCATTTGAAACATGTCAAACACCCGAAACATGTCAAACATACAAAACATCTGAATTATGTCAAACACCGGAAACATGTCAAACATACGAAACATCCGAAACACGTAAAATACTTAAAACATGTCCAACATACGAATTATTCAAAACATGTCAAACACCCGAAACATGTCAAACATACGAAACATTCGAAACATGTCAAACACCCGAAACATGTCAAACATACGAAACATCCGAAACTAGTCAAACACCCAAAACATTTCAAACACCCGAAACATGGCAAATAGACGAAAATGTCAAACATACGAAACATGTCAAACACTCGAAACATGTCAAACATACGAAACATCCGAAACATGTCAAACACCCGAAACATGTCAAACATACGAGACATCTGAAACATGTCAAACACCCGAAATATGTCAAACATACGAAACATCCGAAACATGTCAAACATACGAAACATGTCAAACACCTGAAACATGTCAAACATACGAAACATCCGAAACATGTCAAACACCCAAAACATGTCAAACATGCGAAACATCCGAAACATGTCAAACACTCTAAACATGTCAAACATACGAAACATCCGAAACATGTCAAACATACGAAACATCTGAAACATGTCAAACACCCGAAACATGTCAAACATACGAAACATTCGAAACATGTTAAACATACGAAACATCTGAAACATGTCAAACATCCGAAACATGTCAAACATACGAAACATCCGAAACATGTCAAAAACCCGAAAAATGTCAAACATACGAAACATCCGAAACATAACAAACACCCGAAACATGTCAAACATACGAAACATCCGAAAAATGTCAATTTTCCAAAACATGTCAAACATACGAAACATTTGAAACATAACAAACACCAGAAAAATGTCAAACATACAAAACATCTGAAAAATGTCAAGCACCCGAAACATATCAAGCATACAAAATATTCGAAACATGTTAAACATCCGAAACATGTCAATATACGAAACATCCGAAACATGTCAAACACCCAAAAAATGTCAAACATACGAAACATATCAAGCATACAAAATATTCGAAACATGTTAAACATCCGAAACATCCGAAAAATGTCAAGCACCCGAAACATGTCAAACATACAAAACATTCGAAACATGTCAAACATCCGAAACATGTCAATATACGAAACATTCGAAACATGTCAAACACCCGAAATATGTCAAATATATGAAACATCCGAAACATGTCAAACATCCAAAACATGTTAAACAGCATAAACATGTCAAACATATTAGACATACGAAACATGTTAAACACCTGAAACATGTCAAACACCCGAAACATGTCAAACATACGAAACATCCGAAACATGTCAAACACTCTAAACATGTCAAACATACGAAACATCCGAAACATGTCAAAAATACGAAACATCTGAAACATGTCAAACACCCGAAACATGTCAAACATACGAAACATCCGAAACATGACAAACATACGAAACATCTGAAACATGTCAAACACCCAAAACATGTCAAACATACGAATCATTTGAAACATGTCAAACACCCGAAACATGTCAAACATACAAAACATCTGAATTATGTCAAACACCGGAAACATGTCAAACATACAAAACATCCGAAACACGTGAAATACTTAAAACATGTCCAACATACGAATTATTCAAAACATGTCAAACACCCGAAACATGTCAAACATACGAAACATTCGAAACATGTCAAACACCCGAAACATGTCAAACATACGAAACATCCGAAACTAGTCAAACACCCAAAACATTTCAAACACCCGAAACATGGCAAATAGACGAAAATGTCAAACATACGAAACATGTCAAACACTCGAAACATGTCAAACATACGAAACATCCGAAACATGTCAAACACCCGAAACATGTCAAACATACGAGACATCTGAAACATGTCAAACACCCGAAATATGTCAAACATACGAAACATCCGAAACATGTCAAACATACGAAACATGTCAAACACCTGAAACATGTCAAACATACGAAACATCCGAAACATGTCAAACACCCAAAACATGTCAAACATGCGAAACATCCGAAACATGTCAAACACTCTAAACATGTCAAACATACGAAACATCCGAAACATGTCAAACATACGAAACATCTGAAACATGTCAAACACCCGAAACATGTCAAACATACGAAACATTCGAAACATGTCAAACATACGAAACATCTGAAACATGTCAAACATCCGAAACATGTCAAACATACGAAACATCCGAAACATGTCAAAAACCCGAAAAATGTCAAACATACGAAACATCCGAAACATAACAAACACCCGAAACATGTCAAACATACGAAACATCCGAAAAATGTCAATTTTCCAAAACATGTCAAACATACGAAACATTTGAAACATAACAAACACCAGAAACATGTCAAACATACAAAACATCTGAAAAATGTCAAGCACCCGAAACATATCAAGCATACAAAATATTCGAAACATGTTAAACATCCGAAACATGTCAATATACGAAACATCCGAAACATGTCAAACACCCAAAATATGTCAAACATACGAAACATATCAAGCATACAAAATATTCGAAACATGTTAAACATCCGAAACATCCGAAAAATGTCAAGCACCCGAAACATGTCAAACATACAAAACATTCGAAACATGTCAAACATCCGAAACATGTCAATATACGAAACATTCGAAACATGTCAAACACCCGAAATATGTCAAATATATGAAACATCCGAAACATGTCAAACATCCAAAACATGTTAAACAGCATAAACATGTCAAACATATTAGACATACGAAACATGTTAAACACCTGAAACATGTCAAACACCCGAAACATGTCAAACATACGAAACATCCGAAACATGTCAAACACTCTAAACATGTCAAACATACGAAACATCCGAAACATGTCAAAAATACGAAACATCTGAAACATGTCAAACACCCGAAACATGTCAAACATACGAAACATCCGAAACATGACAAACATACGAAACATCTGAAACATGTCAAACACCCAAAACATGTCAAACATACGAATCATTTGAAACATGTCAAACACCCGAAACATGTCAAACATACAAAACATCTGAATTATGTCAAACACCGGAAACATGTCAAACATACAAAACATCCGAAACACGTGAAATACTTAAAACATGTCCAACATACGAATTATTCAAAACATGTCAAACACCCGAAACATGTCAAACATACGAAACATTCGAAACATGTCAAACACCCGAAACATGTCAAACATACGAAACATCCGAAACTAGTCAAACACCCAAAACATTTCAAACACCCGAAACATGGCAAATAGACGAAAATGTCAAACATACGAAACATGTCAAACACTCGAAACATGTCAAACATACGAAACATCCGAAACATGTCAAACACCCGAAACATGTCAAACATACGAGACATCTGAAACATGTCAAACACCCGAAATATGTCAAACATACGAAACATCCGAAACATGTCAAACATACGAAACATGTCAAACACCTGAAACATGTCAAACATACGAAACATCCGAAACATGTCAAACACCCAAAACATGTCAAACATGCGAAACATCCGAAACATGTCAAACACTCTAAACATGTCAAACATACGAAACATCCGAAACATGTCAAACATACGAAACATCTGAAACATGTCAAACACCCGAAACATGTCAAACATACGAAACATTCGAAACATGTCAAACATACGAAACATCTGAAACATGTCAAACATCCGAAACATGTCAAACATACGAAACATCCGAAACATGTCAAAAACCCGAAAAATGTCAAACATACGAAACATCCGAAACATAACAAACACCCGAAACATGTCAAACATACGAAACATCCGAAAAATGTCAATTTTCCAAAACATGTCAAACATACGAAACATTTGAAACATAACAAACACCAGAAACATGTCAAACATACAAAACATCTGAAAAATGTCAAGCACCCGAAACATATCAAGCATACAAAATATTCGAAACATGTTAAACATCCGAAACATGTCAATATACGAAACATCCGAAACATGTCAAACACCCAAAATATGTCAAACATACGAAACATCCGAAACATGTCAAACATCCGAAACATGTTAAACAGCCTAAACATGTCAAACATATGAGACATCCGAAACATGTCAAACACTTGTAACATGTTAAACATACGAAACATCCGAAACATGTCAAACACTCTAGACATGTCAAACATACGAAACATCCGAAACATGTCAAAAATACGAAACATCTGAAACATGTCAAACACCCGAAACACGTCAAACATACGAAACATCCGAAACTAGTGAAACACCTAAAACATGTCAAACACCCGAAACATGTCAAACATACGAAACATGTCAAACAAACGAAACATCCGAAACATGTCAAACACCCAAAACATGTCAAACATACGAAACATCTGAAACATGTCAAAAACCCGAAACATGTCAAACATACGAAACATCCGAAACATGTCAAACATACGAAACATACAAAACATGTCAAACACCTGAAACATGTCATACATACGAAACATCCGAAACATGTGAAACACCCAAAACATGTCAAACATACGAAACATTCAAAACATGTGAAACACCCGAAACATGTCTAACATACGAAACATTCTAAACATGTCAAACACCCGAAACATGTCAAACATACGAAACATCCGAAACATGTCAAACATACGAAACATCCGAAACATGTCAAACACCCGAAACATGTCAAACATACGAAACATCCAAAAATTGTTAAACATAAGAAACATCCGAAACATAACAAACACCCGAAACATGTCAAACATACGAAACATTCGAAATATGTCAATTTTCCAAAACATGTCAAACATACGAAACATTTTAAACATAACAAACACCCGAAACATGTTAAACATACGAAACATCCGAAAAATGTCAAGCACCCGAAACATGTCAAACATACAAAACATTCGAAACATGTCAAACATCCGAAACATGTCAATATACGAAACATTCGAAACATGTCAAACACCCGAAATATGTCAAATATACGAAACATCCGAAACATGTCAAACATCCAAAACATGTTAAACAGCCTAAACATGTCAAACATATTAGACATCCGAAACATGTTAAACACCTGAAACATGTCAAACACCCGAAACATGTCAAACATACGAAACATCCGAAACATGTCAAACACTCTAAACATGTCAAACATACGAAACATCCGAAACATGTCAAACATACGAAACATCCGAAACATGTCAAACACCCGAAACATGTCAAACATACGAAAAATCCAAAAATTGTTAAACATAAGAAACATCCGAAACATAACAAACACCCGAAACATGTCAAACATACGAAACATTCGAAATATGTCAATTTTCCAAAACATGTCAAACATACGAAACATTTTAAACATAACAAACACCCGAAACATGTTAAACATACGAAACATCCGAAAAATGTCAAGCACCCGAAACATGTCAAACATACAAAACATTCGAAACATGTCAAACATCCGAAACATGTCAATATACGAAACATTCGAAACATGTCAAACACCCGAAATATGTCAAATATACGAAACATCCGAAACATGTCAAACATCCAAAACATGTTAAACAGCCTAAACATGTCAAACATATTAGACATCCGAAACATGTTAAACACCTGAAACATGTCAAACACCCGAAACATGTCAAACATACGAAACATCCGAAACATGTCAAACACTCTAAACATGTCAAACATACGAAACATCCGAAACATGTCAAAAATACGAAACATCTGAAACATGTCAAACACCCGAAACATGTCAAACATACGAAACATCCGAAACATGACAAACATACGAAACATCTGAAACATGTCAAACACCCAAAACATGTCAAACATACGAATCATTTGAAACATGTCAAACACCCGAAACATGTCAAACATACAAAACATCTGAATTATGTCAAACACCGGAAACATGTCAAACATACGAAACATCCGAAACACGTAAAATACTTAAAACATGTCCAACATACGAATTATTCAAAACATGTCAAACACCCGAAACATGTCAAACATACGAAACATTCGAAACATGTCAAACACCCGAAACATGTCAAACATACGAAACATCCGAAACTAGTCAAACACCCAAAACATTTCAAACACCCGAAACATGGCAAATAGACGAAAATGTCAAACATACGAAACATGTCAAACACTCGAAACATGTCAAACATACGAAACATCCGAAACATGTCAAACACCCGAAACATGTCAAACATACGAGACATCTGAAACATGTCAAACACCCGAAATATGTCAAACATACGAAACATCCGAAACATGTCAAACATACGAAACATGTCAAACACCTGAAACATGTCAAACATACGAAACATCCGAAACATGTCAAACACCCAAAACATGTCAAACATGCGAAACATCCGAAACATGTCAAACACTCTAAACATGTCAAACATACGAAACATCCGAAACATGTCAAACATACGAAACATCTGAAACATGTCAAACACCCGAAACATGTCAAACATACGAAACATTCGAAACATGTTAAACATACGAAACATCTGAAACATGTCAAACATCCGAAACATGTCAAACATACGAAACATCCGAAACATGTCAAAAACCCGAAAAATGTCAAACATACGAAACATCCGAAACATAACAAACACCCGAAACATGTCAAACATACGAAACATCCGAAAAATGTCAATTTTCCAAAACATGTCAAACATACGAAACATTTGAAACATAACAAACACCAGAAAAATGTCAAACATACAAAACATCTGAAAAATGTCAAGCACCCGAAACATATCAAGCATACAAAATATTCGAAACATGTTAAACATCCGAAACATGTCAATATACGAAACATCCGAAACATGTCAAACACCCAAAAAATGTCAAACATACGAAACATATCAAGCATACAAAATATTCGAAACATGTTAAACATCCGAAACATCCGAAAAATGTCAAGCACCCGAAACATGTCAAACATACAAAACATTCGAAACATGTCAAACATCCGAAACATGTCAATATACGAAACATTCGAAACATGTCAAACACCCGAAATATGTCAAATATATGAAACATCCGAAACATGTCAAACATCCAAAACATGTTAAACAGCATAAACATGTCAAACATATTAGACATACGAAACATGTTAAACACCTGAAACATGTCAAACACCCGAAACATGTCAAACATACGAAACATCCGAAACATGTCAAACACTCTAAACATGTCAAACATACGAAACATCCGAAACATGTCAAAAATACGAAACATCTGAAACATGTCAAACACCCGAAACATGTCAAACATACGAAACATCCGAAACATGACAAACATACGAAACATCTGAAACATGTCAAACACCCAAAACATGTCAAACATACGAATCATTTGAAACATGTCAAACACCCGAAACATGTCAAACATACAAAACATCTGAATTATGTCAAACACCGGAAACATGTCAAACATACAAAACATCCGAAACACGTGAAATACTTAAAACATGTCCAACATACGAATTATTCAAAACATGTCAAACACCCGAAACATGTCAAACATACGAAACATTCGAAACATGTCAAACACCCGAAACATGTCAAACATACGAAACATCCGAAACTAGTCAAACACCCAAAACATTTCAAACACCCGAAACATGGCAAATAGACGAAAATGTCAAACATACGAAACATGTCAAACACTCGAAACATGTCAAACATACGAAACATCCGAAACATGTCAAACACCCGAAACATGTCAAACATACGAGACATCTGAAACATGTCAAACACCCGAAATATGTCAAACATACGAAACATCCGAAACATGTCAAACATACGAAACATGTCAAACACCTGAAACATGTCAAACATACGAAACATCCGAAACATGTCAAACACCCAAAACATGTCAAACATGCGAAACATCCGAAACATGTCAAACACTCTAAACATGTCAAACATACGAAACATCCGAAACATGTCAAACATACGAAACATCTGAAACATGTCAAACACCCGAAACATGTCAAACATACGAAACATTCGAAACATGTCAAACATACGAAACATCTGAAACATGTCAAACATCCGAAACATGTCAAACATACGAAACATCCGAAACATGTCAAAAACCCGAAAAATGTCAAACATACGAAACATCCGAAACATAACAAACACCCGAAACATGTCAAACATACGAAACATCCGAAAAATGTCAATTTTCCAAAACATGTCAAACATACGAAACATTTGAAACATAACAAACACCAGAAACATGTCAAACATACAAAACATCTGAAAAATGTCAAGCACCCGAAACATATCAAGCATACAAAATATTCGAAACATGTTAAACATCCGAAACATGTCAATATACGAAACATCCGAAACATGTCAAACACCCAAAATATGTCAAACATACGAAACATCCGAAACATGTCAAACATCCGAAACATGTTAAACAGCCTAAACATGTCAAACATATGAGACATCCGAAACATGTCAAACACTTGTAACATGTTAAACATACGAAACATCCGAAACATGTCAAACACTCTAGACATGTCAAACATACGAAACATCCGAAACATGTCAAAAATACGAAACATCTGAAACATGTCAAACACCCGAAACACGTCAAACATACGAAACATCCGAAACTAGTGAAACACCTAAAACATGTCAAACACCCGAAACATGTCAAACATACGAAACATGTCAAACAAACGAAACATCCGAAACATGTCAAACACCCAAAACATGTCAAACATACGAAACATCTGAAACATGTCAAAAACCCGAAACATGTCAAACATACGAAACATCCGAAACATGTCAAACATACGAAACATACAAAACATGTCAAACACCTGAAACATGTCATACATACGAAACATCCGAAACATGTGAAACACCCAAAACATGTCAAACATACGAAACATTCAAAACATGTGAAACACCCGAAACATGTCTAACATACGAAACATTCTAAACATGTCAAACACCCGAAACATGTCAAACATACGAAACATCCGAAACATGTCAAACATACGAAACATCCGAAACATGTCAAACACCCGAAACATGTCAAACATACGAAACATCCAAAAATTGTTAAACATAAGAAACATCCGAAACATAACAAACACCCGAAACATGTCAAACATACGAAACATTCGAAATATGTCAATTTTCCAAAACATGTCAAACATACGAAACATTTTAAACATAACAAACACCCGAAACATGTTAAACATACGAAACATCCGAAAAATGTCAAGCACCCGAAACATGTCAAACATACAAAACATTCGAAACATGTCAAACATCCGAAACATGTCAATATACGAAACATTCGAAACATGTCAAACACCCGAAATATGTCAAATATACGAAACATCCGAAACATGTCAAACATCCAAAACATGTTAAACAGCCTAAACATGTCAAACATATTAGACATCCGAAACATGTTAAACACCTGAAACATGTCAAACACCCGAAACATGTCAAACATACGAAACATCCGAAACATGTCAAACACTCTAAACATGTCAAACATACGAAACATCCGAAACATGTCAAAAATACGAAACATCTGAAACATGTCAAACACCCTAAACATGTCAAACATACGAAACATCCGAAACATGACAAACATACGAAACATCTGAAACATGTCAAACACCCAAAACATGTCAAACATACGAATCATTTGAAACATGTCAAACACCCGAAACATGTCAAACATACAAAACATCTGAATTATGTCAAACACCGGAAACATGTCAAACATACGAAACATCCGAAACACGTAAAATACTTAAAACATGTCCAACATACGAATTATTCAAAACATGTCAAACACCCGAAACATGTCAAACATACGAAACATTCGAAACATGTCAAACACCCGAAACATGTCAAACATACGAAACATCCGAAACTAGTCAAACACCCAAAACATTTCAAACACCCGAAACATGGCAAATAGACGAAAATGTCAAACATACGAAACATGTCAAACACTCGAAACATGTCAAACATACGAAACATCCGAAACATGTCAAACACCCGAAACATGTCAAACATACGAGACATCTGAAACATGTCAAACACCCGAAATATGTCAAACATACGAAACATCCGAAACATGTCAAACATACGAAACATGTCAAACACCTGAAACATGTCAAACATACGAAACATCCGAAACATGTCAAACACCCAAAACATGTCAAACATGCGAAACATCCGAAACATGTCAAACACTCTAAACATGTCAAACATACGAAACATCCGAAACATGTCAAACATACGAAACATCTGAAACATGTCAAACACCCGAAACATGTCAAACATACGAAACATTCGAAACATGTCAAACATACGAAACATCTGAAACATGTCAAACATCCGAAACATGTCAAACATACGAAACATTTGAAACATAACAAACACCAGAAAAATGTCAAACATACAAAACATCTGAAAAATGTCAAGCACCCGAAACATATCAAGCATACAAAATATTCGAAACATGTTAAACATCCGAAACATGTCAATATACGAAACATCCGAAACATGTCAAACACCCAAAATATGTCAAACATACGAAACATATCAAGCATACAAAATATTCGAAACATGTTAAACATCCGAAACATGTCAATATACGAAACATCCGAAACATGTCAAACACCCAAAATATGTCAAACATACGAAACATCCGAAACATGTCAAACATCCGAAACATGTTAAACAGCCTAAACATGTCAAACATATGAGACATCCGAAACATGTCAAACACTTGTAACGTGTTAAACATACGAAACATCCGAAACATGTCAAACACTCTAGACATGTCAAACATACGAAACATCCGAAACATGTCAAAAAACCGAAACATCTGAAACATGTCAAACACCAGAAACACGTCAAACATACGAAACATCCGAAACTAGTGAAACACCCAAAACATGTCAAACACCCGAAACATGTCAAACATACGAAACATGTCAAACAAACGAAACATCCGAAACATGTCAAACACCCAAAACATGTCAAACATACGAAACATCTAAAACATGTCAAAAACCCGAAACATGTCAAACATACGAAACATCCGAAACATGTCAAACATACGAAACATACAAAACATGTCAAACACCTGAAACATGTCATACATACGAAACATCCGAAACATGTGAAACACCCAAAACATGTCAAACATACGAAACATTCAAAACATGTGAAACACCCGAAACATGTCTAACATACGAAACATTCTAAACATGTCAAACACCCGAAACATGTCAAACATACGAAACATTCGAAACATGTCAAATACCCCAAACATGTCAAACATCCGAAACATCCGAAACATGTCAAACACCCGAAACATGTCAAACATACGAAACATCCAAAAATTGTTAAACATAAGAAACATCCGAAACATAACAAACACCCGAAACATGTCAAACATACGAAACATTCGAAATATGTCAATTTTCCAAAACATGTCAAACATACGAAACATTTTAAACATAACAAACACCCGAAACATGTTAAACATACGAAACATCCGAAAAATGTCAAGCACCCGAAACATGTCAAACATACAAAACATTCGAAACATGTCAAACATCCGAAACATGTCAATATACGAAACATTCGAAACATGTCAAACACCCGAAATATGTCAAATATACGAAACATCCGAAACATGTCAAACATCCAAAACATGTTAAACATACGAAACATCCGAAACATGTCAAAAATACGAAACATCTGAAACATGTCAAACACCCGAAACATGTCAAACATACGAAACATCCGAAACATGTCAAACACTCTAAACATGTCAAACATACGAAACATCCGAAACATGTCAAAAATACGAAACATCTGAAACATGTCAAACACCCGAAACATGTCAAACATACGAAACATCCGAAACATGACAAACATACGAAACATCTGAAACATGTCAAACACCCAAAACATGTCAAACATACGAATCATTTGAAACATGTCAAACACCCGAAACATGTCAAACATACAAAACATCTGAATTATGTCAAACACCGGAAACATGTCAAACATACGAAACATCCGAAACACGTGAAATACTTAAAACATGTCCAACATACGAATTATTCAAAACATGTCAAACACCCGAAACATGTCAAACATACGAAACATTCGAAACATGTCAAACACCCGAAACATGTCAAACATACGAAACATCCGAAACTAGTCAAACACCCAAAACATTTCAAACACCCGAAACATGGCAAATAGACGAAAATGTCAAACATACGAAACATGTCAAACACTCGAAACATGTCAAACATACGAAACATCCGAAACATGTCAAACACCCGAAACATGTCAAACATACGAGACATCTGAAACATGTCAAACACCCGAAATATGTCAAACATACGAAACATCCGAAACATGTCAAACATACGAAACATGTCAAACACCTGAAACATGTCAAACATACGAAACATCCGAAACATGTCAAACACCCAAAACATGTCAAACATGCGAAACATCCGAAACATGTCAAACACTCTAAACATGTCAAACATACGAAACATCCGAAACATGTCAAACATACGAAACATCTGAAACATGTCAAACACCCGAAACATGTCAAACATACGAAACATTCGAAACATGTCAAACATACGAAACATCTGAAACATGTCAAACATCCGAAACATGTCAAACATACGAAACATCCGAAACATGTCAAAAACCCGAAAAATGTCAAACATACGAAACATCCGAAACATAACAAACACCCGAAACATGTCAAACATACGAAACATCCGAAAAATGTAAATTTTCCAAAACATGTCAAACATACGAAACATTTGAAACATAACAAACACCAGAAACATGTCAAACATACAAAACATCTGAAAAATGTCAAGCACCCGAAACATATCAAGCATACAAAATATTCGAAACATGTTAAACATCCGAAATATGTCAAACATTCGAAACATATCAAGCATACAAAATATTCAAAACATGTTAAACATCCGAAACATGTCAATATACGAAACATCCGAAACATGTCAAACACCCAAAATATGTCAAACATACGAAACATCCGAAACATGTCAAACATCCGAAACATGTTAAACAGCCTAAACATGTCAAACATATGAGACATCCGAAACATGTCAAACAATTGTAACATGTTAAACATACGAAACATCCGAAACATGTCAAACACTCTAGACATGTCAAACATACGAAACATCCGAAACATGTCAAAAATACGAAACATCTGAAACATGTCAAACACCCGAAACACGTCAAACATACGAAACATCCGAAACTAGTGAAACACCCAAAACATGTCAAACACCCGAAACATGTCAAACATACGAAACATGTCAAACATACGAAACATCTGAAACATGTCAAAAACCCGAAACATGTCAAACATACGAAACATCCGAAACATGTCAAACATACGAAACATACAAAACATGTCAAACACCTGAAACATGTCATACATACGAAACATCCGAAACATGTGAAACACCCAAAACATGTCAAACATACGAAACATTCAAAACATGTGAAACACCCGAAACATGTCTAACATACGAAACATTCTAAACATGTCAAAAACCCGAAAAATGTCAAACATACGAAACATCCGAAACATAACAAACACCCGAAACATGTCAAACATACTAAACATCCGAAAAATGTCAATTTTCCAAAACATGTCAAACATACGAAACATTTGAAACATAACAAACACCAGAAAAATGTCAAACATACAAAACATCTGAAAAATGTCAAGCACCCGAAACATATCAAGCATACGAAACATCCGAAACATGTCAAACATACGAAACATCTGAAACATGTCAAACACCCGAAACATGTCAAACATACGAATCATTTGAAACATGTCAAACACCCGAAACATGTCAAACATACAAAACATCTGAATTATGTCAAACACCCGAAACATGTCAAACATACGAAACATCCGAAACATGTCAAACATACGAAACATACAAAACATGTCAAACACCTGAAACATGTCAAACATACGAAACATCCGAAACATGTCAAACGCCCAAAACATATCAAACACCCGAAACATGTCAAACATACGAAACATCCGAAACATGTCAAACATCCGAAACATGTCAAACACCCAAAACATGTCAAACATACGAAACATCCGAAACTAGTCAAACACCCAAAACATGTCAAACACCCGAAACATGTCAAACATACGAAACATGTCAAACATACGAAACATCCGAAACATGTCAAACACCCGAAACATGTCAAACATACGAAACATCTGAAACATGTCGAACATACGAAACATACAAAACATGTGAAACATTCAAAACATGTCAAACATACAAAACATTCAAATATGTGAAACACCCGAAACATGTCTAACATACGAAACATCCGAAACATGTCAAACATACGAAACATCCGAAACATGTCAAACACCCGAAACATGTCAAACATACGAAACATCCAAAAATTGTTAAACATAAGAAACATCCGAAACATAACAAACACCCGAAACATGTCAAACATACGAAACATTCGAAAAATGTCAATTTTCCAAAACATGTCAAACATACGAAACATTTTAAACATACGAAACATCCGAAAAATGTCAAGCACCCGAAACATGTCAAACATACAAAATATTCGATACATGTCAAACATCCGAAACATGTCAATATACGAAACATTCGAAACATGTCAAACACCCGAAATATGTCAAACATACGAAACATCCGAAACATGTGAAACATCCAAAACATGTTAAACAGCCTAAACATGTTAAAAATATTAGACATCCGAAACATGTTAAACACCTGAAACATGTCAAGCACCCGAAACATATCAAACATACGAAACATCTGAAACATGTCAAACACCCGAAACATGTCAAACATACGAAACATCCGAAACATGTCAAACATACGAAACATCTGAAACATGTCAAACACCCAAAACATGTCAAACATACGAATCATTTGAAACATGTCAAACACCCGAAACATGTCAAACATACAAAACATCTAAATTATGTCAAACACCGGAAACATGTCAAACATACGAAACATCCGAAACACGTGAAATACTTAAAACATGTCCAACATACGAATTATTCAAAACATGTCAAACACCCGAAACATGTCAAACATACGAATTATTCAAAACATGTCAAACACCCGAAACATGTCAAACATACGAAACATTCGAAACATGTCAAACACCCAAAACATGTCAAACATGCGAAACATCCGAAACTAGTCAAACACCCAAACCATTTCAAACACCCGAAACATGGCAAATAGACGAAAATGTCAAACATTCGAAACATGTCAAACACTCGAAACATGTCAAACATGCGAAACATCCGAAACATGTCAAACACCCGAAACATGTCAAACATACGAGACATCTGAAACATGTCAAACACCCGAAATATGTCAAACATACGAAACATCCGAAACATGTCAAACATACGAAACATGTCAAACACCTGAAACATGTCAAACATACGAAACATCCGAAACATGTCAAACACCCAAAACATGTCAAACATGCGAAACATCCGAAACATGTCAAACACTCTAAACATGTCAAAAATACGAAACATCCGAAACATGTCAAACATACGAAACATCTGAAACATGTCAAACACCCGAAACATGTCAAACATACGAAACATCCGAAACATGTCAAACATACGAAACATCTGAAACATGTCAAACACCCGAAACATGTCAAACATACGAAACATCCGAAACTAGTGAAACACCCAAAACATGTCAAACACCCAAAACATGTCAAACATATCAAACATACGAATCATTCGAAACATGTCAAACACCCGAAACATATGTTTGACATGTTTCGGATGTTTCGTATGTTTGACATCTTTCGGGTGTTTGACATGTTTCAGATGTTTCGTATGTTTGACATGTTTCGGATGTCTCATATGTTTGACATGTTTAGGCTGTTTAACATGTTTCGGATGTTTGACATGTTTAGAGTGTTTGACATGTTTCGGATGTTTCGTATGTTTGACATGTTTCAGGTGTTTGACATGTTTCGGATGTTTCGGATATTTGACATGTTTCGGATGTTTCGGATAATTGCCATAAGTATACGTAAAATAATAGTATCGTATCCCTCCGACTCTAGCAAACATGATAGTTACTTGGCGATAAGGAAATAGTGTCCCCGGTATCAAGGTAGACAATCAAAAATTGTCAAGAAAGGGAGAGTTTATAATGTTATGAAATTAACCTTGTTCTATCCTAAGAACGCTTGCTGCAACTGTAATCCACAAACATATCAAAAGTATTGTAATATATATCGGTGGCATTCCACTTGTTGTTCAATTTTTTTCTAGATACATTTATCTATATTTTCTGTAGTTAAAAAAATGATGTCCTGCTGAGAATATTTGACTTTGGTAAAAACTTTCAACATGTATGTAATTTGACTTTAGTATCAATTTCTGGCTGTTGCTTTCACCAATTGACAGCAGCAAAAGAATTATAAATAAAAAAAACATGATAAGCGAGATGATCAGAGTTAATAGACTATAAGGCCTCTCTTTTGATCTGTGATGAGATAACTGCTAAATCAAAGGAATGAAAAAATTTTGTTTGTAAAGAGATAAGCACTAAATATATTTTCGGACAAAATTGCAAGTTTTAGAATATCCTAATACAGTTATTTATTTGTTTAAAAAATGAAGAAAAAAAAAACAAAAAAAAAATTATACATCGTCGGGGACTTGAACTCACTACCTTTGCCATGAAAAGCCAATGTTCTACACAACTGCCACGCGGCACAAGTAACAATAGAAAATATATGTTATTTATGAAAAACACTTTAATCAAATTTTCTTACTGAAAGATCAATCTAATTTTTAAAAATGCTGCCTAAAAATGTTGAATTTTATATAAAGTATTCAATTGTATATGTTTTAAAACATTATTAGTAAAATAAAAATGCATTTTTAATGCTGACGGCATATTTGACCTTCAGAGTTCTAAATCTAGTATTATTTATATAGATTAAAAATAGATGACATCTTTTTCAAGAGTTATTCATCCTGCTAAGAATGACCCTACCGTTTTTTATTTTGTAGTACAAAGACATAGAGAACTCTATAGTTGCTTAAATAAGAAAAATTAGCATTTTTTTTTTAAATAAATTTAATTTTTCAGTAGAAACTAAAATTTGCATAAATGTAATAAATTGATTTTAAAAGTCATTATTATAACAATTTTACAAACAAACAACAAATTTTATTCATTTTTTGGGACAATTTATAGTTTTTTTTGAATATAGTACATTAAAAAAATCTACCAATTTTAAGTTTAATATTTAGTTTATATAAATAGAAAACTTGTCATTTTGTCTCACTGTTACGCACAATAGAATTGTATCCATTCAAACATGTCAAACACCCGAAACATGTCAAACACCCAAAAACATGTCAAACATACGAATCATTTGAAACATGTCAAACACCCGAAACATGTCAAACATACAAAACATCTTAATTATGTCAAACACCGGAAACATGTCAAACATACGAAACATCCGAAACACGTGAAATACCCAAAACATGTCCAACATACGAATTATTCAAAACATGTCAAACACCCGAAACATGTCAAACATACGAAACATGTCAAACAAACGAAACATCCGAAACATGTCAAACACCCAAAACATGTCAAACATACGAAACATCTGAAACATGTCAAAAACCCGAAACATGTCAAACATACGAAACATCCGAAACATGTCAAACATACGAAACATACAAAACATGTCAAACACCTGAAACATGTCATACATACAAAACATCCGAAACATGTGAAACACCCAAAACATGTCAAACATACGAAACATTCAAAACATGTGAAACATCCGAAGTCAATATACAAAACATCCGAAACATGTCAAACACCCGTAATATGTCAAAGATACGAAACATCCAAAACATGTCAAACATCCGAAACATGTTAAACAGCCTAAACAAGTCAAACATATGAGACATCCGAAACATGTCAAACACCTGAAACATGTCAAACATACGAAACATCCGAAACATGTCAAACACTCTAAACATGTCAAACATACGAAACATGTCAAACATACAAAACATCTGAAACATGTCAAACACCCGAAACATGTTAAACATACAAAACATCCGAAACATGTCAAACACCCGAAACATGTCAAACATACGAAACATCCGAAACATGTCAAACATACGAAACATCCGAAACATGTCAAACACTCTAAACATGTCAAACATACGAAACATCCAAAACATGTCAAACATACGAAACATCTGAAACATGTCAAACACCCGAAACATGTCAAACATACGAAACATCTGAAACATGTCAAACATTCGAAACATGTCAAACATACGAAACATCCGAAACATGTCAAACATACGAAACATTCAAAACATGTCAAACACCTGAAACATGTCAAACATACGAAACATCCGAAACATGTGAAACACCCAAAACAGGTCAAACATACGAAACATTCAAAACATGTGAAACACCCGAAACATGTCTAATATACGAAACATTCGAAACATGTCAAACACCCTAAACATGTCAAACATACGAAACATCCGAAACATGTCAAACACCCAAAACATGTCAAACATCCGAAACATCCGAAACATGTCAAACATACGAAACATCCGAAACATGTCAAACACCCGAAACATGTCAAACATACGAAACATCCGAAACATGTCAAACATACGAAACATCCGAAACATGTCAAAAACCCGAAAAATGTCAAACATACGAAACATCCGAAAAATGTCAGACACCCGAAACATGTCAAACATACGAAACACCCGAAGTATGTCAAACAAACCAAATGTCAAACATACGAAACATCCCAAAATTGACAAACACCCGAAACATATCAAACATACGAAATATCCGAAACATGTCAAACACTTAAAATATGTCAAACATACAAAACATCCGAAACAAGTCAAACACCTAAAACATGTCAAACACCCGAAACATGTCAAACATACGAAACATGTAAAATATACGAAACATGTTAAACATACGAAACATCCGAAACATGTCAAACACTCGAAACATGTCAAACTTACGAAACATTCAAAACATAACAAACACCCAAAACATGTCAAACATACGAAACATCCGAAAAATGTCAATTTTCCAAAACATGTCAAACATATGAAACATTTGAAACATAACAAACACCCGAAACATGTCAAACATACGAAACATCCGAAAAATGTCAAGCACCCGAAACATATCAAACATACAAAACATTCGAAACATGTTAAACATCCGAAACATGTCAATATACGAAACATCCGAAACATGTCAAACACACGAAATATGTCAAACATACGAAACATCCGAAACATGTCAAACATCCGAAACATGTTAAACAGCCTAAACATGTCAAACATATGAGACATCCGAAACATGTCAAACACCTGAAACATGTCAAACATACGAAACATCCGAAACATGTCAAACACTCCAAACATGTCAAACATACGAAACATCAGAAACATGTCAAACATACGAAACATCTGAAACATGTCAAACACCCGAAAGATGTCAAACATACGAAACATCCGAAACATGTCAAACATACGAAACATCTGAAACATGTCAAACACCCGAAACATGTCAAACATACGAATCATTTGAAACATGTCAAACACCCGAAACATGTCAAGCATACAAAACATCTGAATTATGTCAAACACCCGAAACATGTCAAACATACGAAACATCCGAAACATGTCAAACATACGAAACATACAAAACATGTCAAACACCTGAAACATGTCAAACGCCCAAAACATATCAAACACCCGAAACATGTCAAACATACGAAACATCCGAAACATGTCAAACATCCGAAACATGTCAAACACCCAAAACATGTCAAACATACGAAACATCCGAAACTAGTCAAACACCCAAAACATGTCAAACACCCGAAACATGTCAAACATACGAAACATGTCAAACATACGAAACATCCGAAACATGTCAAACACCCGAAACATGTCAAACATACGAAACATCTGAAACATGTCGAACATACGAAACATACAAAACATGTCAAACACCTGAAACATGTCATACATACGAAACATCCGAAACATGTGAAACATTCAAAACATGTCAAACATACGAAACATTCAAATATGTGAAACACCCGAAACATGTCTAACATACGAAACATCCGAAACATGTCAAACATACGAAACATCCGAAACATGTCAAACACCCGAAACATGTCAAACATACGAAACATCCAAAAATTGTTAAACATAAGAAACATCCGAAACATAACAAACACCCGAAACATGTCAAACATACGAAACATTCGAAAAATGTCAATTTTCCAAAACATGTCAAACATACGAAACATTTTAAACATACGAAACATCCGAAAAATGTCAAGCACCCGAAACATGTCAAACATACAAAATATTCGAAACATGTCAAACATCCGAAACATGTCAATATACGAAACATTCGAAACATGTCAAACACCCGAAATATGTCAAACATACGAAACATCCGAAACATGTGAAACATCCAAAACATGTTAAACAGCCTAAACATGTTAAAAATATTAGACATCCGAAACATGTTAAACACCTGAAACATGTCAAGCACCCGAAACATATCAAACATACGAAACATCTGAAACATGTCAAACACTCTAAACATGTCAAACATACGAAACATCCGAAACATGTCAAAAATACGAAACATCTGAAACATGTCAAACACCCGAAACATGTCAAACATACGAAACATCCGAAACATGTCAAACATACGAAACATCTGAAACATGTCAAACACCCAAAACATGTCAAACATACGAATCATTTGAAACATGTCAAACACCCGAAACATGTCAAACATACAAAACATCTAAATTATGTCAAACACCGGAAACATGTCAAACATACGAAACATCCGAAACATGTCAAACATACGAAACATCCGAAACATGTCAAAAACCCGAAAAATGTCAAACATACGAAACATCCGAAACATAACAAACACCCGAAACATGTCAAACATACGAAACATCCGAAAAATGTCAATTTTCCAAAACATGTCAAACATACGAAACATTTGAAACATAACAAACACCAGAAACATGTCAAACATACAAAACATCTGAAAAATGTCAAGCACCCGAAACATATCAAGCATACAAAATATTCGAAACATGTTAAACATCCGAAACATGTCAATATACGAAACATCCGAAACATGTCAAACACCCAAAATATGTCAAACATACGAAACATATCAAGCATACAAAATATTCAAAACATGTTAAACATCCGAAACATGTCAATATACGAAACATCCGAAACATGTCAAACACCCAAAATATGTCAAACATACGAAACATCCGAAACATGTCAAACATCCGAAACATGTTAAACAGCCTAAACATGTCAAACATATGAGACATCCGAAA